>JAEIFU010001581.1:0-64228 GCA_018904235.1 Lordiphosa stackelbergi | reverse complement strand
CCCTCACTCCCCTGCCTATAAGAACTAAAATTGAGAATTAATTTAGCTCGGTTCCAGGAGCGAAATTCTTGAAAAATAAAGAACGAATAAATTTTTTCAAGAGCGATCGTACTCAAATTAAGTTTCTGCTAGTGTACTTGCCCTTCTCAAAGACATGCATACAATTGTAAAAACTTTGTCGAGATTTATGACCATCATTTAAGTACATTTTCCTTGACCACTAAACCAAACCATTCTTTATTTCCAAGCGGTTTCCATCCTTCATGGAATTTAAAAAGTCGTTCGGATTTGGCTTTAAACTGTTGGTCTCACACACTCTTGTGCTAGAATTAAAAAGCACACAAGCCTAGAGACTGCAGAGAAGCTCGAACTTGTCCTATTCCCCCCATTTGATGTGAATAGTATGCAGGACTTAGATACAGAGATGTATCCCATAACTAGCTTCGCTTTCGCTTTCCGGTTTTAGTTCGTTCCGCAATGAGTGCTTAGATTCAAAAAGTATTTTCATTTTAGAGTAATTAATTTCTTTTTCCCATATTTTAGTCTGTTATAGAGACTTAGTCCATAATCCAGATCGATTTAATTAACTTCAATCCATAACCAAAGACTTAGGCAACGAACTTACTGCTCTCACGCACACACACACACACACACGCATAGCGACACTCAATTTGCCTAATCCCAAATATTATTTTGCAGTTTTATTTTGTTGTTAATTACATAAGCATACACACACATAATGGTGGTGCAGCCTTTTGATTATTTTGTTGTTGTTGTGAATAAATAAAAAATTCATTTTTATGGCTTTTATGTGTCATTTGGGTTTGTAATTTATGTAGAATGCTGCACGGCAGCCGTTGAGGTTGACTTGGCCAACAGCAAGAAGGTGAAGAAGAAGAAGAAGCAGCGGCAGCAGCAAGCGCACACACTCACACACACATTGGTACACACGGAGAACGCGGGTCAAACAAGTCAAGCAACTTTTTTCAACGTTTTCTTTTTTTTTTTTTTTTGCTGGCAGCGGCCAATCTTTGGATTGCCTTCCTTTTTTTTCCTCTTGGTCTTTCTTTACTACAACTACAGGCCGTGTATTTTGTTATTAGTAGCATTTACTTTGGAATGCACCAAAGCGAGAACGTTTCGGAAAATGTACCACACCAACAACCACATTGAAATTGAAGACCCAGTTGAAAAAAAAAATTCATGGCCTGGTTTTTGCAGAGCGTGTTGGACAGGGGGAGAGAAAGAGCACGCGTATCAAAGGAATGCCAAATTCCAACAAATCCCGAACAGATGTCGAATTTATTCAATTGCCTTATGGATGAAAACACTTCACTTGATGACACCTCTTTTTTTTGAGATTTCCTCACACTCACTTGTAAAGACACCAACAACCAAACTCTGGTTTTAGCTGTGCGTTTTGCTGGTTATTGTAACCGAATGAAACGAAAATCGCGTAGCGTAGCGTTTACTCCGTTGTTGTACGCGCCGCATTCAAAACTCAACTGAGCAGCGATAGTAAGAGAGACTCACAGGCGGATCAGAAAAAAAAGACAGGTACACAAGTGAAAACAGGTGGCAACGTTGTGGGTATGAAATCGATAAGACAGTAATCGATATTTTTAACTGATCTGAGAAATTGTTATACCGTTATTTTAATATTTATTTATTTTAAAATTTGTTAAAATTTATTATAAAAATATTTTAACTAATTGTAAGGGGATGAGCGCTAGCGTTAAGGCTGCTAGATTTTTACCGTTTTACGTTAGCCTTTTTTTGACCGAGGACAGTTCCGAAAATGCAACTGTAAGTGATGGTTCCTTTCCTTTTTACTTCACCAACGAGTATGATGTTTGTAAAAGCAACTATACAAAAATTCTTGCCTGTCAGCTGTTTATGAAGCTTAAAGCTTTTGCTGAATGTACACTGCATCACAGGGCGTCACCTTCAGTGTCACTGCTTCAATGTGAACGGAGAATTCCTTGTGAATTGGGAGTGGAGTCGAAATATACATATTCTACCCCCCCCCCAAACTTGCTTTGAACACCATATAACTCTCGCCGTGGCCTCAAAAGGTCCGTACTTTATACTGTGTTTTACATCTTTTCTGAATAAAATGGGACTTCCATGTGCTGTTCATTGCTACCTTCGCCTGCGCTAGTCTTTCTTTAAGATGTTTTTTGAAGTTAACATTATATGTGATAAGCACTCCCAGATATTTGTACTCCTTGACTACTTCTAGCCGTTCTCGTCCTAAGAACCATTTTTCATTTCTGGCAAGTCTTCTCCAATGCTTCTTAAATACTAGCACTTTCGACTTCGATATGTTAATTGTCAAGGCCTATGCATTACAATAGCTTTGTGCCAATGCCATCTGCGCACTTCAGAGCCTTTATTTTAAAGTTGTTGAATATGACTCAAGTATAACGCGAACAGTAAAGGGCTCAATAAGCAACCTTGCTTTACTCCCGATTCAGTGCTGAAAGCTAAAGTGATTGTATTGCCATCCCATACCGAGGCGGTGTTGCCGGTATACAGACTTTGCAACAGAGTTCTCATTTTTGAAGACATTTCCATGTTGCTGAGTTTGTAGAATAAAAGAGTTCTATCTATTGAGTCAAAGGCAGCTTTGAAATCGATGAAGAAGGCGTATAATGCTCTACCGCTGTCAGTGTAGGTGCGGGCGATACTGCTCAGGCAAATATGTTATATATCCTTTGCCAAAAAACCAGCTTGCGAATTGCTCATAAGGATTTCCCTTTCCATCCCAGATGTAAGTCTGCGAAGAAGAATTCCAGCGAACGTTTTGGCAATTGCATTTGGAAAGGAAATGCCTCTGTAGTTTGCGGGATCACTGGGGTGACCTTTTTTGTGAATAGGAAATATAATAGAGCTCTTAAACTTAACGGAAGTCTAGCCAGTTGTAAGGATCCAGTTGAAAGATGCCGTTAGTTTTTCTGTAAACCTTTTAGATGCAAATGCTATAAACTCAAAGGGAATTCTATCGTCTCCTGGGGCCTTTCGTAGCTTAAGCTCGCCGATTATTTCTTGCACTTCTTGTATTGTTATGTCTTCGTCTAGGTCCGTATTTATAATATGTGGGAAAGCGAAGCTGGGTCTTATCACGGTGCATTGAGGGTTTAGTAGTGCGTCGAAGTGCTCCTAGTGAAGGGGATGCCATTTATCTCACGCAAGGTCTTCCAGTAGGTTTTACCATCTCTTATATAGCCCAGTTTCTGCGACAGGTTTTGGTAATATTGAGATCGAGCTTTTGTCTTGAAGTCACTATTTGCGGTGGTGCTTTAAGAAATCGACTATTTGCGGCGCCCCTTTGGTTCCCCACATTAGAGGGTACCCGGGCTCCACCATATTTTTTTTTGTGGGGGGGTGGGGTTGGGGTGCTCATTTTAAACAAAATAAAAAAATTTTTACCCCCCGTTTTTACACACAAAACTCCCCACATCCCCCATACCAAGCCCACACAAAATTAAATAAAATTATAAGGGATTACCCTGGGTGGGTAACTAATCTTATTTAATCATTCTTACATTTGCAGTTTGATTACTGTTTTCGCCGATCCTTTTTTCGTTTAATAAGGTTGTGGATATGGGTTATGGTAAAAGTTACCGTTATAAACCTAATTCTGTGTCGGGTTTTGGTTTATAATCTGTATCGGCCTCATTTATAATCTCATTTATACAGTAAATACTAAGTTCAAATATCTTATACAAAGTATTTTCGCCTAGTTTAAAGATCAACATTATAAGTTTGAACTAAAAGATAGGAAACCATTTCATTCAAAAAAAAAAAATCATGTTACGTTTAATTAAATAAATATACATTGGTTATGTACCTTCATGAAACAAATGTTCATTCTCAGAAATGACATCTTAATCGAGATAGTAATTAAATCTAAATAGGAGTTTGATAGTCAAAGTTAGAGTAAAAGTCAATCCCATGCGAGGATTCATTATTAATTCTACTCCTGAAAACAAACGCTTTACGCGTGGTACTGCTAGCACAACTTTGATAATTTAAAAAAATCTGGATATGTTTTTTTTTTTTCTCACCGTTCCAATATGTCTACCTTGTAGCAATCTTTTTTTTTAAAGCCTCATACGGAGTTGTGAAGTTATGTAAAAGTTTTTTATACAGTTTTACATTACTTCACAGTTGCGTAGACCTTTAGGAAACTATATTTATAATGAAGATTTCAGATTATTGTTATTAGAACTGGTTCATTTTCGGATGTTTTTTGCACATGTCATAATATAGCGTCTACATAAACACTGGAAATTTCCCACCAATCTTGGTCTTGGACTGCTTTCCCTGATAATTCAATTTAATTACTGTTGTCTATTATTTAATTGTGCAGATTTCATAACAATTTAATACAGTTAATTTTCTGCTCTGCAGATCATAATTATATCTCTAATTTAAAAAAAAAATCCACATAGGTAAGCAGGTAAAGGTAAAATTGGCTATACAGCCCCTCAAAGGGACCAAGCCAAGCTTCTCACATAAGTAAGCATCATTCTCTAAATTCTAACTCGAAAGAAAAAGTTTGGTCAATGCTGAGTTGTTGTTTTCAATTTCAAATTAACATTGAATCCAGATAGATAAAAATAACCAAAGACTAACAGTTTGCTCTACATTCCTGTTGATGCAAATATTGCTGCTGCTAAAACTGTAACAATTTTGCGAATCTTATCCCACACCTAGGGTTACAGAAAAAAATCAGAACTAGCTGCTGCCAAATTTGAGCCGATGTCATGCATTTTTGGATCGGCTAAACTAGCCAGCATCCACAGTAATATCACATATGTATAAGGAAAGATGAGGAGGGTAAAGACTTTGGTTAGCTGCACTCACTCTTTCTTGTTCGCTCTCTTTGCTTGTCCGTCAGCAACAATGCGGAGCAATGTAAGTAATGTATGTAAATGTTCATTGTGTATACATGAGATATGTATATTTACGTTCATCGAAATTTTTATTAGTTTAAAAAAATCCGAAATTAGCCCATATATTTGTTTCTGTTTGGGTACTGATAATCGGTTTTTCGGTTACGGTTACTTATTTTGAAGTGTTTTTTAGCTGTTAGGGGTTACGGTAATGGTTACGGTTTTAATCTCTGTTTGTAATAATAGTCTTCACTATGAAAAAATTGATATTTTTTTCATATCAATTTTAAACCAATAAGCAAAAATATCAAATTGATATGTTAAAAAATTTCAAATCGATATTTATAACAAATCATAACATACATTTTAAGTATCATTCTGAAACTGTTTAATATCAATTTACGTGAATGATATTATTTTGGATCAGAAAGATAATTGTTTTCTTGTCAAAATGAAAAGAAAATATTGTATAGTTCATTTTTAATCAGGTTAAACAATTTATTTTTTTCTCTGTGCATTCTTAAAACGCTTTAAGTCGGGGAAGTTCGAAAAACTGTAGGAACCAGCATTAAAATAAGGTACAAAAATTTTTTTAATTATCAAAAATATTTTGTTTTTTAAATTGATTGTTAATACAGCAGTATATTTTAAAAAACAACATCAAACCAAATTCTATTCAAGTAAATATACGTGCTACTTATCCAAATAATTCGAAACTATTCAGCGGGTTCAGCTAGTTTCAGTAAATATCAGACTACACGGTATGCAATAGGTGGTAACGCTGTGACATTGTATAGTACTTCTTCGCTACTTAAGTCCCCTTATTTTGTTGTTTATTTTCAAAAGTTACAAATTCTCAATTTTTTGATTAACAAACTTAAATCTAGCTTAGACGTGGACGCTTGGGCACATTCTCGCCCTCAGGTTTGTGATCTTTAGAGTCTCTGGTTGGTTGTTCCTGTCGGTTAGGGCCATTGGAATCCTTGAGAATTTCACGCTCTTTGCGCAAGCGGCATTTGTTTAAAATTGCCTCGGCCTTGCCCAAAACCTCATCAAAGTTCAGTTCCAGCTCCTGTTCTTGCTCCCTGAACTGCGGGGCAGGTAATACAGGTGGAGGTGTGTTGGGTTTTTGATATGTGTAGTACCAAGGTGTCAGCAATTTGTCCTTAAGGGTTTGCACACGATAAACCACAGCCTGTGGCAAATTCTGCTCCTGACGCAAAACAAACTGCAAACGCTCCTTGGCCCAGAGCTCAATGACATTGATAAAGGAGGAGTTCTGTTCGAGTAGATGTATGACTTGCATGCAAATGGTATCCACCAAATCGTCCTGTTGACTTAGCTGTGTGTAATCCAATAACCAAGAACACAACTCATGTTGATTCTTTAATTTGGGTAGGGGCGGAAGCTTGGCCTTGTCCAGCAGGGCTATAACCGAATTACGTGGCTCTTGCTTAAACCAATTGGGTAGAAAGTAATCCAATCGTTTGGTGGTCAGAGTGGTAGAGGCAGGGTCCACATACAATTGTAGTTCGGGGGGCAGTTGAGGTAAATGGCTGAGGTCTTCTTGGATAACCTGCTGTAAACGCTGCACTGCCTCATTATAGAGCTGTACAAACAAATGAGCTGAAGCTGATCCGGGAGCTAATTCGAGCCTGCGTAAATTTTGAAACAATTCCGTACCCAAGTGGGTGATGAGAAACTCACGTAGCTCCGCCTGTTGTAGGTCGCCTTGAGCGAGAGGCTTTTGCTGGGCCAAATATTGTATGGCTGATTGAATTTGGGGTAGAAGATGACCTCGCTTTATGATAAAGATGCGCCAGGAAAGGAAATCCATTTGAGCTAAGTTTAATTGCTGGGCCACTTCAGATGGGCAAGACTGTGGTAGTAAAAGAGCCAAATGAAGGCTAGGCGAGCTAAGGCTGATTAATTCCAAACGGCAGCGTAACTCTTCCAAATGCTGTAGACTGCCCAGGCAGATTGCTCCATTTGATTGAGCCATATTTAGGGAAGTGAAGCCTCTTTGCTTGACCACACTCAAGGCTACATTATAAGCCAGACCCTGGATATAACCATCCCCCTGAGGCGGTTCAGTTTGTTGTAGAGGTCGCTGTAGTAGACCACGATCCAATTGATAATCCCAACGATTGGCCAAGTCACAGTCTTTGCCAGGCAGCGAAATGATCATTTTATAAAATCTACGTGCCCCAGGTAGATCCTGTGGCAAATACTGATTCAACAGCTGCCACATGTCCAGTTTTAGCCAGCATTGTTCCTCCAGGCCAGCCAGCAATTGACCAAAATTACAGGGTTCACCCTGCCGATAGCGACGCATTAGACGCAGGGATTCCTCAACCGTCTGTTCATCCAACAAGCTGTTACTGGGATCCGCACCAAAGCGTAAGGGAAGACTTTGTATGAGACAATCCTTTTGCTGCTGACTGCGACGATAGCTACGCCAGCGACGCCAATATAGACGCATTAAGCCCAACTCATGGACGGCCTGACGATATTGTTGCAAAACCAATTGACGTATAAGCTGATCCATTAGAGCTTGATAGCTTTGGAGTGTTTCCTGATGTTTAACTCGTTCCTGTTGGCAAATCTTCTTGAGTTGTTGTAGTAAAAGCTGCTGATAGATTTGCTTTGATTTGAACTCAAGTTGTTGTTGCCTTTCTTCCACTTTTCTGGCCTGTTCTTGCCTTTTAAGCTGCTGTTCTTCGGCTAATTGCTTTTGTTTAAGTAAACGCAGTCGCTCTGCCTCGGCTGCTTTGGCCGCTTTCTCAGCCTTCTCGGCCTTCTCGGCCTGCAAGGCCAATAGTTCAGCTTCTCTTTGCTTGGCAGCGGCTATGGCCTGCTGTAAGGCAGCCAATTTGGCCTCCTCTTGGGCCTTTTGCTGACGCTGCTGTTCCAAGCCAGCGGCTGCAGCAAAGCTAAAGCCTCCTGCTGAGGAGGAGGGGGCAAAACTAAAGTTGCTGTTAGACGTCGAGGCTGAGGCGGGCGGATTAAAGCTAAAGGTTTTGGCTGCTGGTGAGGCAAAGCTGAAATCACTGAGGGAAGATTTTGCTGAGGGGGTTTCTTCTGCTGCTGCTGCTGCTGCGGCAAAACTGAAGCCATTTGAGGTTTTTGCTGATTCTGCGGCTGCTGCTGCAAAACTAAATCCTCCAACTGCTGCTGCTGCTGGAGCGGATCCTGAGGGTGTGATTTTAATTTTAGGCGACACTGGAGCCGACTTTAGTGGCACCTTAAACAAATTGTCATCTTGCTGTTGCATTGAGTCATCTTCAAAGGCCTCCCTTTTGCTGGGGGGTAGTTGATCCTTGGCTGTCCAGGCATTGCTTTTGAGATAGCCTTGCTCATTGAAACTGTTATGTGGTCGATGATTGCGGTACAAGGATTGTGGGGGCAAAGGTTCTCCACAAATGCATTCACCCACGCTCTGTTGACGTTTTGACTCTACCAACTGTGAGAGAGAGAGGGAGAGAGATAGTTAGGTACTTAACGTACAGTATGTCAAGAAAGTGTTTTGACACAGGGAAAAAATTCACATTTTGAACTTAAATGGCAAAAATGAAGGCTTTCTAAAATTGGCAAAATTTTGTTCTTATTTTATTCATTGTGTATCGTTTCTAGGACCAACTAGGCAAAAAAATTTGCACAAATCCACATAGTTTTAGCATTTTAATAATTAAAAAATAATATAACCCTCATATTAAAATGTGAAGAAAGTGTTTTAACCAGTGATTAAAACCGTAACTAACCTTTAACCGCTAAAAACACTTTAAAAATTTGTAACCGAAACCGTAACCGAAAAATTTTTTCTTATAACCTTAACCCTATATTTAATTTACCATAACACGGTTATCAGAACTGAAACAGAAACAAATTTACGGGTTAATTTGGGTTTTCACTAGTAAAAATTTCGATAAAAGTAAATCAGTGCCTGGATAATGTAGAGGACAGAGAAGTGTGCTTGTGTTAGTGTTAGTGAGCAAAAGAGACTACAGCCTACAACTTTCAAGCAATTCAGTGCGTTCACCTTTTTCACAGTACCATAAGTTCGGCTCGCTGGTCATGGGAGTTAAAGGGGGGTGGTAGCTATGGCTGGCTGGGTCTGGTCTAGACCTGTGCAAGCCTCAAATGGAGACGAAAAACATATGCCCTTCTCTCTCTGACACTGAGTCTCTCTGACACTATTGCTGACAGCCACAAAGAAAAGAGAGCGAACGAGAACAAATGAGTGCAGCTAACCAAAAATCTTTACCCTCTCAACTTAGGGATATTATTACTGGATGCTGGAGTTTAGCCGATCCATAAATGTACGACTTCGTCTTAAATTTGGCATCAGCTAATTCTACTTTTTTCTGTAACCTTAGGTTTTATCTGTATTCAATGTCTTACTGTCACTCACTTAATTTGAAAATCAAAACAACTCAGAACTGACTCACGAGTTAGAGTTTAGAGAACCAAGTCCGTTCGAGAATATGTGCAATATTTGCTATATAACTGAAGAACAGAAAAGTAACTGTATTAAATTGTTGGACAACCACAATTTGATTGATTTATCAGTGGAAAACTGTCCAAGTTGGTTGGAAATACCCAGCTGTTCCAATTAAATACAATCTGACATCGTCATTAAAAATATGGTTTGACAGAGGACACATATTGGAAAAAAACAATAATTTTTCCAGATCTTTTAAATTATCAAAAATTTGCTAGCCGAACCACCCACATAAATAAGTGTTGAGCGTTTGTTTTCAGGAGTAGAATTTATAATAAATCCCCGCTTTTGTCTGCATTAATTGTAAAGTTTATATTTCATATTAATTAGGAATTAGTTTAATAACCGTAACCAGTACCGTAACCGATATTCCAAAACCGTAATATAACCGTAACCGAAAAAAACGATCGGCAAAAACAGTAACCGTAACCCAAACCGTTATTCGTTCGGGTTTTGATCTATGGTTTTAACAAAAGTCAAAACTAATATACAGGTCTGTTCTCAATTTCACATCGGTTTTCGTATAAAGGTTTGAATTGGCCATTTGACTCTTACAAATCAAAATGGAAGGCGTTAGGGAAATCTATGGTTACTGGATCAAGGCTTAATTTTTCTACGAATTGAATTCACTTGGCACTGAGCTGTCGGTATTAACTGCTTAAGCAATTCCACTTTTACTGAAACCGGATCTAGTAACCGTAGATATAAGTGTTACTTTCCATACAATGTTACTAACTTATAGTTCAAAGTACAATCGTTTATACATAAACCGAAGTGGAATTGAGAACAGGCCTGATAATTTCATAGGAGCTCAAATGGTTTGGTATGCTGAACCCGAATCTGGTTATATAAACTCCACATCTTCAATGGATTAGCTGTAAGTTTTAAATTAAAGTGCAGAAAATGTCTAATCTTTCCCCTTTTGGTACGAATCTTCTTCGAATCTTTTAGAAATCAAATTATTTTGAAAATTATTTTTTCTTATAATATAGCATCAAACCTAGAGTACACAAGGAATAATCCAAATCTGTTTCATTTTTTCTTACCCATTTAAAAAATTGCATACAAATCAGCGATTCTTTGCGGATATATCATGAATTTATAACCCATAAAATTATTAAAGTTATTATTATATTGTATAGGTATAGGTATAATTTCAAAATGAGCTGTCTTGTACGAGATTTATATGTACCAAAATTGGGTAAAAGTAGCCATTCTCTGCATTTTAATTTAAAAATTAAAGCCAATCCATTAAAGATATGGTGTTTATATAACCAGATTCGTGTTTAGGGTCAAACTTGTCTAGAATCATTCATTTTTGTTTACATTTAAACTGTTGTACTGAGAATATATGAGTTTTGACTTTTTGTGAAATCACTTTTACACTTTAACATAAGGATAATATTTGTTTATTATTTTTAAAAATTAATTCCTTTTGCAAACTCGTTCTAAGTGTAATACAGAATGAGAATAAAATAAGAACTACATTATACATTTACATTTATATTTGCAATTTAAGGCCAATAAATTGTCGGAAAGCAAAAAATTTCTCTCGACATGTCTCCAACGCTCGGTCCATTAATTTTTTCCTACAAAAATCATACTCACCTCCAATTGCCTTCTCAGTTTATAATCCATCTCCACCTGATGCATTCGCGTCAACATCACCCGTCCCGTCTCCGTGATCTCTAGTCCATAGTGCTTTACAAAATATGCCACCTCCTCTGCCTCCTTACCCACAAAGCCCAACATTTGGCCCACATAGCTTAGGGGCAATGAACTGATCTCATGTTTCCTTGGCGCCCTATAGGCCTGTATCAAGCGATGCAGTCCCAACACTCGTAGTCTTGTAAAATAGCTAACCAATATGCAGGCACTCAAATAGCTCGTCTCCGGCTGTTTTAACAGCTCAAAAAATCTTACAAAGTTGGTATCCTGCAGCGCCAAATAGTATTGTATGGCCTGACGCACTTCCTTACAGTTTTGCAGCTCCACCGGCAGTTGTCCTATATCCCACAGGAAATTTGCATCCGCCAAATTAAGCAGCACAATATATCCTCGAAATTCAGCCTCGCGTGGACACTCTACACCCTGGAGCCTTAAATCGTGATACATATACTTCAAGGTCTGCAAACATTTGGTCAAATTCTCGGCATTGATTTTGCCATCAAACACACTGGGATCTTCGGCCACCAAACGGGCTGCGCAGTGTATATGAAAGCGTGCACATTGCTCCACCAGCTTTACGGCCCCCAGCGAGCACAGCTCCTGCTGTGTAATCTCTTTGCGTATCGATCGTGTGCGATCCCACACAAAATGGAACCAATCTCCCAGCGAGGCATGCTCCTGTTCGCTTATATCAATGATCTCGTGCATTAGATAGCTCATGGTCATATGCAGGGCCGGCTCGGCTCTTAGTTCGTGTGGTAGAGGTGTCTCCTGATCGGCACTGCTGCGTGAATACTGCTTGAGGGCCAACTCATGACAGATCAACTCATCTGAATCCGCTTGCAGCTCAAACACCGCCACCTGGCGTTGAAATTCACGCAAAACACGCTCCTTCTCTGGACACATATCTGGGCAATAGCCCTGAGTGCTGCCTGTCGAGTGTTGCAAAGGCTTTTGCTGCTGATTGAGACGCATGAGTTTGTCCCTAGCCTCCAGTACACGATATTTCTCCTCACTGGTGTAGGCGGGCTTACGCATTAGCGATTCCAACTCTTGTTTCTGTGCCTTGAATTGGCTGGGCAAACGATCGCGTCGCTCTGCGGGCAGTTGTTTTAGCGGGGCGGGAGCAGCAGCTGCAGCTGATTTCATTACCGATTTCCCTGCCACCGCATGGTCATTTCTCCAACCAGTTGCACCTAAAGCAAGCAATTCGGCCTGCACTTCTGGATCTAACCACTCCTCCGTCTTCGGGGCGGGTGCACTCTCCATTTCGGCATAGCACATCTGAAACTCGTGTCCATTGAACACATTCCCCTCATTTAAGGCGTGTTCGGCTTCCTCTTCGGTGGCATAGCTTACGGTGCAGGTCATGCGTCTGGGACGCAGCACAAAATTCACCAATTGACCAAAGCGTCCAAAATGCGAGCGCGCCACGAATTTGTCCAAGAACAACTCGGGTATGTTGGTGCAGCTGGCAGTAAGAAACAGTGTTAATAGCAGATAGGAGAGGGATAGATATTACTTACAGCAGTGTCTTGTAATTATAAGAGCCTGCGCGAGGCTCAGCCTCGTCCATTTCTTCTGTTTTAAGAAAATCAAGCCGGAGCCCCACAAATATGCAAAAAATATGTTAGAGATGGGTCTGTGATTAGAAACGAGTCATACCGGGTCACAAGTAGAGATGAGCTTTTGTAGCTCACGCTGAGGACAATAATAAAATATGTTAGGCCGTCCGCACACGGCTCGTATCGTCATCGTAGCGATTTTACATACAAAAGGCCTACAATTTCATGACGCTTTGATGTCGCACACTTGTGAATGCATAGAGAACAATGCGCGTGCAGCGTGACGATAGGCGACTGCCACTGCTTGACAATAGTCGTACTGTAATCATGTTATTCTCCCTTCAAACTCAAGTGTGCGACATCAAAGCGACATGAATTTTTAGGCATTTTGTACGTGAAATCGCTACGATGACGATACGAGCCGTGTGCGTTGGGCCTTAACAAACATTCAATATTATACTTAAAAAGTGGATGTGTCTTTATTTCACTGATGGATGATTTATTTTATTTTTTATTTAGTGTATTTCCCGTCTATAAACTTAACAGGCTACTACAATAAAACTTAAAATTAACAGTAATGATTAAACTATAAGAAAAAGTCCCTAAGTATTTTCTTAACAGTAACATTGTTACTGTCAAAGTCGAACCGCATGCTAACTGGAAGACGATTATATTATATATAAGAAGAGCTCTTAATATAGGATCATTAAGGGCATAATTGGCCATGTAAGTCCCCACTCTGAATGGAACCATGGCACGCAAAGATCGAGGCGGAACATTAAAGGGATTTGGGAAAGTAGGTTAGCACAATTAATATTGCCTACTATAATGTCATTTAAAAAAATCAAGGATGCAATTGTTCTCCTATCCTCAAGGGTAGAAATATGCATGAGGCGACATCTACTCAAATTTGGTGGTAAGGGTTCGTAAAAATTTTAATTAGCAAGTGCAAATTTGAGGAATCTTTTTTGCAAACGCTCCAGCCTATTCACATGAACTGCAGCGGAAGGATTCCAGATAAGCGAAGCATATTCAACTCTGGAACGCACTAAGGCAGAGTACAGACTCAATCGTGTATAAGGATCATGGAACTGATTAGAATTTCGCTTTACAAAGCCGAGCATTGAATAAGCTTTGGGGAGGATATGATTTATATGCTCAGAAAACTGAAATTTAGAGTCAAACAAAACACCTATATCTAAGGCTTCGTACTGTCGCCGTAAAGCGTAATGAGCAATGGTATAAGAGGATAGAATCGGCAGTTTACGTTTGCCATATGTTACATAGAAGCATTTGGAAAAGTTAAGAGACAGCAAATTCCTCGCGCACCAGTCGGCAACAGAATTCAGATCATATTGAAGATCTTCAGCATCTCTAAGATTTTTTATAGATCTAAAAATTTTTAAGTCATAATGTGAATTAAGTAGGAAACCGATGTCATTAATAAATATTGTAAATAGCAGCGGACCCAGTACACTACCTTGAGGGAGTCCAGATGTTGCAACGTAGGGGCTTGAACGTTTGCCAAATAAGCACATGATACGATCGACCATCAAGATAAGACTTAATCCAATTGAGTACGGAAGAATGAAAGCCAAGCTTGGAAAGCTTAGATAAAAGGGCATTATGACAAACTTGATCAAAAGCTTTAGAGAAATCTGTGTAAATCACATCGACTTGACAACGATTTTCAAATGCGGAAATGCAAATATTGCTAAATACAGTTAGATTCGTAACCGTAGAACGGCCAGGAAAAAAACCATGCTGATCGGGATCAATGTATGAGTTAATAAGAAAATTAAAATGCTTTGAGACTATACGTTCAAAGAGCTTAGATATATTGCTAAGTTTTGAAATTGGCCGATAGTTGGATACATCACTTTTTGAATCCTTTTTGTGAATAGGGATAACTGAAGCTACCTTCCACTTACTTATAAATTGCCCAAGTGCAAGCGACTTAGAAAAAATCATAGTGAGAGGCTCACAAAGCTCACCAATGCAATTCTTGAGTAGGAACGAAGAAATTCCATCACTGTCTGGCTTAAAAGAGTCGTCAAAGTCATTGATTGCTTCCACAACGTCATCTTCCGATATGGGAATGATCGAAGGAATGGAATCAAGAGTGAATTGGTCATCCCAAACACTCTTTGGCTCAAAATTGGCGCTAAAAAAGGTAGAAAACAGGTTTACTATCCCGTCGTACGAATTTGACGATAGTGAGTAAAGGCACATATTAGATGGAATTGAGGATGTTGATCTTTTCGAGTTGATAAAACTCAAAATGAATTTGATTAGTTTTTAAACGACTTTCGACATCAGAAATATACTGCATGTATAAAAACTTATTCAAAAACTCGAATTCACGTTTATGCAGCCGATATTTCTTATTTCGATATTTCTTCTTACTTCTTAGATGAATACGATTACACTTACGTTAGCGAAATTGTTGTGTTTGCAATTGTTAAAAAAAAAAATTTTAGTAAAATGGTCCAAATTATTCTCTCCCACCATGGCAACCAGTGTTGCCGATTTAGCTATTTTCTCCACGAGAACTAGCTATTTTCTAGGCTCGAGAGGTGAAAACTGTTCAGTTTTGCCGGAACCTGAAATTTTAGCTATTTCCAAAATAGCCAATCCAATCCAATTTCCAAAAAAACTATTAACCATTTTTTAGCCATTTCGAGGTGTGTAGACGACGAGCAAATAAATATGTTTAGCTCGATATACAAGAAACAGCAAAGATATTAAAAAATACAACAAAAATATTTGTATTTCTGATGATGATCAAAATTTCCATTGAAAACTAAACCATCAGCTTATAGCAAAAATCGATATGAAATGTTAACCATATATCATAACTAGACATCGGATTTTAGGTTAAAACATGTTATTAATGGGTGGTCCAAAAAAATTTCTGATTACATACAAATTTGTTTCATGAAAAGTAGATTAATTTAAATCCTCATTCGTTTTGCATATTTGCATATCTTCGACCTAAAAGCATATTTGAGAATATGCAAAAATATTTTCACCTATTCCGACCTACTTTGGAATATTTCATATGCTTTTACATATTTAGAGAGAAAATATATGCTCCCAAGTAGGCTTCTGCACATAAAAATATGCCTTTTATTCATGGTTAAAAACGAAAGTAACGAACACAGCAAGTACCGTACAGAGGCAAGTACGATAAATGCTTCGTAGCGTACCGACCGAAAAAAAAGAAGGTCCCAATTTTTTGTGTTCATCACGCGGGTGAGCAAAATCCATTACGGTTAGGAACGCTTGGTGCAAAAGAATTTTTGGTTTGGACCTTGGAGTAGGTATGTTACAATCTGAAAGGAACGATAATACGAAAAAGAAGAATTGTATTTAGAATCATTTTATCGTGATTGACAAATCATTAAATTGCGAAATGCGCAAAAGAAGAAGACTAGTAACAGTATTGCCCCAAATTTAAATGCCAATTAAGTTGAAAATCATTTCCGATCCGTTGCATTAGCACACTTTTTAGCTTAGGGTCTTCATGGTAGTTTAATCAATACTTAAGAAATTGCTTTTAAATACCACAAACAACTGCATAGCTATGATTGTGACCTTACCGATACGCCATACCATGGATGACCAATGGTGAAGAGAATAGACCAGAGCATACATAATGTTATATTTAGATATTTTATGACGGAGAAATAATTAAACTTCGAAAAATTCCAAAACGTCAACAGCTCCATTATATTCGCTCGCAACTAAGTACAGGAGCCTGCCAGATGCTAAGCAAAAACGAAAATGAATCAAACTTTTTGCTCGTATGTGAACTGAACACATTTACAAAATTCGGTTCTGCCTTTTGCGGTAACTACGAAACGACGCCTACCGTACGAAAAAACGGAAGTACAATACGATTCAAACCATTTACCGTAATTGTGCTTTGAATAGTACGCTATGAACTATTTACAGAGCTTGCCTGTGTATGTATAGTACCTTCTTAAGTTTAGTATTAATTGCGTTCTAAACATAAGTACGGAATTTTGAGTGGTAGTTTGAGTAGAGCATAATTTTGACCTATTTTAACGTATTTTGACCCATTTTGGACCTCTTTGAGCCTATTTTAGCATATGCTTTTTACCTAAAAAAGCATATTTTGGATATGATCTTCTTAAAAAATTTAAAAAATTTTGAATGTTTTCGACCAAAAACAAAAAAACTAAAAACCGATGCCTAATCATAACTTTCTTACTTTGTGTATTCCTAATATTGGTGACTCTTGGGAATTCGTTAAAATATCGATTGAAAATCGAAGCAAAGCTAAATGTTGTAACAGTAGTGGTTTTCCTGAAAGTGATTTGCTTTCGATTTGATTTCGCGAAACAGCTGATCACAGCTGCTCCATACAAAATGAGCAGTGTGCCCAGAAAATGTAAGGAAAGTAAGGTCATATTAATTGATTTCGCAAAATCAGCCTCGAAGCTGATTTCGATTTGCTTTCGTTTTAATGTGACCGGCTCCGCGCGCTTGGTGTTTGTTTAAACTATGCTGCGATTTAAATAAAACGAACGCTGTAAGTTTTTTTTGCATTCCATATTTTAGTAATTAAATAATAATAATTTATTAAATCTTAGACTGCATACGAGATTACCGAAAAAAGGCCCGCGGCCTAAAGTGGACAGAGTAATAAGTGCTCGAGTTCTTGGAGCTTGTGCTTGACGTGGTAAAAGATGTTCAGGGTTACATATCTGCACAGCTCTCCTAGAAGGTTTGAAGTTACAAATTCTTTCATAATTTTATTCTGCCTCTTCCTCTTTGGATCTGTCAAATTTCATGTCACTTTCTGTGGCCCTAAACAAATACATAATAATTTGTATTCACCTTAGATAGATAGATGTTTATTTTCAATTTGTTAATTTTCACAGCTTACAGCTTTACATTGATTAACTAATAATAAACAAGCATTTAAAGCTTGGTTTAAAACCGTCAGCCTTACTTCTATTGTATAACATAATAAAAAAAACATTTACATATTTAAGCCTATACTCTCTTTTTTTATAAATATTTAAAAATTTTCATTTTATAACATTTCTTCTATAATATGAAGCCATCTCTATGTATTTCGGCAGGTTATTCCATCCCATCCCCCCATTCAGGGCCATAAGCACCTCTTCTTCAGTAAACGCACAAGTTTCAAAATGTCGCCAACGAAATTCCCGCAGTATTGGACATCGTATTCACCCTAGTAAAGCTGCAAACTTTTTAAAACTACAGATTCTGCCCACATACTATTATTAAAGAAGATTAGAAAAATTTATTTCACAATTTCATTCGACATTTTTTGCTTTCGCGCCATTGTTTAAATTTTGCGCCAATTGAAAGCAAATCAAAATGAAATCAGGGTCGTTCCACCAACTGTTTTGCTTTTGCTTTCACGAAATCAAATCGAAGCAAATCACTTTCAGGAATACCACTAGTAACTTGATCATCCGTCTGTTACTATAAAATATTTAGAAATAATGAAGTAATTTAGATCATCCGGAGAATAACATCTGGAATGTGCCAGTGGGACAAGTGTTTAATTTGTTTTGGTCGGACTCTTTTACCTGTTTATATAGCTAGACGCGTTCAGCACACATCGAAGCTGTGTACCATATTCTTGGCCACCACTGTAAATGCTCTTACGTTTACAGTTTATTGTTGTTATGGCCACACTCTCAAAGCTGGCATTCACTTGCAGTTCTTCAATCAGCTCAAATTCTCTTCTCTCTAAGCTGGCAAATAAATTGTCAAATATTTCTAACTTTTTAGTTAAAACATTTAACAAAATGTCCAACATACCTTTAAAACACTTCAAAAAGGGTGAGTACCTATGCTGGGTGGAGACACTTCAAGGTCATTATAGTCTAAAGATGCTGACTTTGAAGTTATGTAGATGACTCACTGTTAATTTCCCTAACCAACTGACTTTATAGGAACTCCCAAACCGGATTTACCAGAGGATGACATCTTGCGTTTCTATTCCATGCGCTTCTGTCCCTTCTGCCAACGTACTGACCTGCTGCTACAGGCCAAGAACATACCGCATCACACAATCTATATTGATTTGAGTGAGAAACCCGAATGGTTAACCGACTACAGTCCACTGGGTAAGGTGCCCGCCATTCAGCTGACCAGCCTGAAGGGTCAACCGGCTTTGGTGGAATCTTTAGTGATTGCTGAATATTTGGATGAGCAGTATACCGGCGAGAGAGCCTTATTTCCAAAGGATCCGCTACAAAAAGCTTTGGATAGAATATTGATAGAACGTTTTTCGCCAGTTGTGGGTGCCATATATCCGGTAATGTTTACGCCAAACCCGCCAACGGATGCCTTGAAGAACTTTGAGAAGGCATTGGATGTGTTTGAACAAGAGATCATCCAAAGAGGAACACCTTATTTTGGTGGTCAACAGATTGGGATTGTGGATTATATGATTTGGCCCTGGTTTGAGCGGTTTCCGGCTTTGAAGCTAACGCTAGATGAGAAATATGAGCTGGACAAGACGCGCTTTAAGCATTTGTTGAAGTGGAGCGAATTGGTGGCACAGGATGAGGCGGTGAAGAAGACGGCATTGGATGCTGAAATTCATGCCAAGTTTATTATAACACGTCGTGATAATAAACCCAACTATGATGTGGCCTTTGAGACCTAAATGGGAATGTGGAAATTTTAGATTTAAAGGAATCCAAATGTTATTATTTAAAGTTTAATCTAAGACTCTTAAGAAGGGTTCATGATATTCACAATTTATAAACTTAAAATTGGAGAAAACTGGCGGTTTTTTTAAGAAGAGGAAGCTCTGCCGAGGTATTAGCTGAACTGGTTATAAGTATTCTGAATAAAACTGTACCCCCAACTTAATTTTGAATCTCTCTTTGCAGCCCCTCAAACATCCAATTAAAAAACTATTCAACTTTATTCAAAACTTGCAAAAACAAAACCAACTTCAAGCATCCTTGACCAGAAGATTGTAATTGGGTTGGCCAGCGTTGCGAGTGCGTAAAAACTCTGCCTGCACCTCGGCCTCCATGTAAAATGCCATCACAGCTGAATCTCGCTTCATGCGCTCCAGCCATTGTGTCTAAATCAAAAAAATTAAAACACAAACAGTATACCCTTACATATACCTTACCAGCTGTGGAAAACGCTCCTCATCATAGTTATAGTCCTCGCCTCGTTGTAGTTTTAGCAATTCCAGGCGCTCACACCAGGGCCAAATCATGTAATCCAATATGCCTGTCTGTTCGCCACCAAAAAACCAAGTACCCCTTTGACTTAGCTCCCTTTCATAGACATCTAAGCCAGACCAAAAGGGTTTCATATCACCACCATCCGATGCTTTGAAAAATGCACCCAGAACCGTGTTGAAGCGTTCAATTAGTAATTTCTCCTGCACCTTTTTCAGTGGATCTCTTGGATACAGCGGTCTTAAAGGATACTGTTCGTCCAGGTATTCGCATATGAGCAGCGATTCTGTTAAAACAGGAGGTCCTGGCTCTCGCACCAATTCCAAAGCAGGCACTTTACCCTGAGGATTCTTGTCATACAGCCAGTCTGGTTTCTCTGTGAGATTTATGTAAATGCTATGGTACGGTATCTGTTTGGCATCCAGCACAAGATGCACACGCTGAGCAAATGGACAAAAGCGCATGGAATACAAACGCAGTATACCATCCTCGGGCACGTCCGGCAAGGGAGAGTCTAAAAGGGAGCCCGAAAAATTTGTTCACTTGTGGGTGGAGGCTAGAAATAAAAAGTGTCTTACCCTTAGCCAAATGTCTGCCGTTGCCTCATGATGTGTGCGAATCTGAAACGCAAGTGATGCTTCGAGCTGTATTTGCCGGCTGATAGATAAGAAACCATGCACAACCAACTGCCACGTGCGCTGATCTCAGCACATTGCTTCGAAATGCACTAACGTGGGACCCTTGCAAAGGGTATTATAATTTTGCCCAGAAGTTTGCAACGCATAGAAATATTCATTTCCGACCCTATAAACTATATATATTCTTGATCAGGGTGACGAGCTGAGTCGATTAAGCTTTGTCCGTCCGTCTGTCTGTCTGTTTCTTCTCAAACTAGTCCCTCAGTTTTGGAGCTATCGAGCTGAAACTTTGCACAGAGTCTTCTTTTTACTGCACGCTGCTAATATGTCGGAACCGACCGGATCGGATGACTACTTCTTGTAGCTGCCATACAAATGTTCGTTCGAAAAATGGGTTTTAGTGAGAAAAACTGGTTTCTTCTCAATATTATCGCTCTCAAACACGGTCATGGGTAATATGTAATGTTTTTAAGCTGATTTGCGAAGTTTGGTCGAAGTCGCTAACCGTTGTGACAAGCTATTTCAAGTGTATCAAAACTTCGGTGCAGACGAAGTTAGCTTTGCCTTTCTCGTTCTACATAAAACACACTTTTCGACCTCTAGTTCCTATGATAGCTACAAGATATAGTCATCCGATTTTGACCAAAACTTCTAAATCTTTGTAAAAGCGTATAATATTAATAATCACTGATGTGAGTTACGTTAACATTAAAAACAAAAAAGTTTTTCTCATTAAAACCCATTTTTGGACTGATAGTTCCCATGGCAGCTATAAGATATAGTAATCCGATTTTGACAAAAACTTCCAAATCTGTATAATAGCGTATAATATTAATAATCGCTGATGTGGGAGACGTTAACATTAAAAACAAAAAAGTTTTTCTCACAAAGACCCACTTTTCAACCGATAGTTCCTATGGCAGCTATAAGATAAAGTCATCCGATCCGGTCGGTTCCGACATATTAGCAGTGTGCAGTAATAAGAAGACTCTGTGCAAAGTTTCAGCTCGATAGCTTTAAAACTGAGAGACTAGTTTGCGTACAAACAGACAGACGGACAAAGCTCAATCGACTCAGCTCGTCACCCTAATCAAGAATATATATAGGTTATATGGTCGGAAACGAATATATCTATGCGTTGCAAACTTCTGGGCAAAATTATAATACCCTTTTGCAAGGGTATAAAAATATCCCCGAAAAATATCAGCAAAAAATTTTCGATATCCGATATATCGCCTCCGAAAAATATTCTATAATGATATTCTTAATTTTGGGCAAAAATATCGATATTTCGATATATCGATAATATTTTCGACAACCCTAGTGAAAAGGCAAAAATGCTGAAGAAAAGTAATAAATTGATAGTGTGTGCAATAAAGTTGCTAAAATTGCTAAGACAAAGTGATTGTTTTAGTGACCTTTTTGATTAAAAATCGTAGAACTTTTTTAGGCAAGCTCTAGGTCATTCAGTTATGGATATTGTCCATAACTTTTCTAAAACAAGACACGCACAACACAACAAAGGAGGCTGGTTGACAGTATAACGCTATTAATTTTTTGCTAAGGAAAAAATACAAATTGCTAGATTTGTGGGTAATAATTTTTTATATAAATAGTTGCCAATTTTTTAAAAGTTGCTAAATCTAGCAACTAGAACTAGCAACGGCAGCAATCTAAGTTGGGCTAAAACATAATTGTAATAATTCTTTAAGCTTTGGTCTGAATAAAGTTCTAATCAAAAAGGTTGTTTCGAACCACCAGAATAAACTCTCGTTTATTAATTGGCGCCCGAGCAGGGACCTGACGCGCGTATTCAAAACAAGGCCGCGCCTTAAGTGAATAAAATTATTTTTAAGTTAAACAAAAAAACCCTTTTTTCAACAAGCCAACGAAAAATTAATATAAAAAAATAATGGAAAGAAAGCCCTAAGTTGAGTTTTAGCTCTTGGAAAAACAACGTAGAAAGATTCCTGTGTCTATACGAGGGGCAAGAAAATTCTTCCAAATATTACATGCTCACTTTCGCAGTTCGAGAATTACCATGCCCATCTGCTCCAAAGCCTGAGCCAAGTTCAGTTACCACAATGAGTGACAATGATCTGGTAGGCAATCGCCCACCCGGTACCTCCTACGCTGGGCCCCCTAAATTTTCAGCGTCAGGAATAGGAGTCTTAGAGACTCAAGAACAGCCACCAGTCCAAGACAACAAACAAGCATATTTTGACTGCATGCAGCAAGAGGGAGTAGCTGATTTCATGGACCAGCTAGAATATAAAGACAACCAAGAATATAGCTCTGAACCAATAGAGTTCCAACCTAAGCTCATAAAAATCGTTGGAACTGTATCCTAAACTGAACCAGCATTCATTCATCGCAATTTCTGTCGGTGGAGAAACGAAAATATTCCACCATATCTTTCTGACCCTGTTTGGACAAAAAAAAGTGATTGGGCATATTAGAACTTCATCCCTGGTGTACAGCAAGCGCTACCCGTACCCAGCATCACTAAAATCGGAAGTGGAAAGGCAAGTGCAAGAGTTGCTACAAGATGGCATTATAAGACCTTCACGGTCTCCTTATAACGCACCCGTTTGAGTGGTACCAAAAAATGGCAATGAATCAGGAACCGATTTTCACAGAATGTTCTTGGACTACAGGAAGCTAAACGAAGAAACGATTTTGGATCGATACCCTATCCCGGAGATTGGGGAAATCAATGGCGAAAAATACGAATTTACTAGACTTCCTTTCTGGCTAAAAGAACGCCCTGTCCATATTTCAAAGGGCTTTAGATGACATTCTAATAGAACACATCGGTTGTTCACGTAACCAAATCAGAGATTTAGAACTGGTGTTGAAGACCTTAGGAGAAGCCAATATGAAAATACAGATCAACAAATGTGAATTTTTGAAGTCCCAAGTTGACTTCCTAGGTTTCACAATTTCAAAGGATGGAGTCAAAACGAATCCCGAAAAGGTAAAGGCAATCATGAATTATCCGATACCCACAACTCTTAAAGATTTGCGCTCCTTTCTAGGTCTGTCAAGCTATTACCGTAGATCCATCCGCGACTATGCCAAGTTAGCGAAAAGTTAGAGAAAATGTTTTCAAGAAAGAAAAGATGTTCCTGGATGTTGAGCCCACAGATGCTTTATGTAAAATCAAAAATGCGACGTGGTACTAGCATACACCGATTTTAATAAGGAACTTCAACTCACGACGGACGCATCAAAGTTCGCTATTGGTGCTGTTCTCAAACAAAATGAGAGACCCATTACCTTTATTTCACGCACGCTCTCTAAAGCCCTGGACCTGCGATTGAACCTCTACGGTACTGCAAAAGTCGTAATATACACAGAACACCAACCTCTGAATTTTGCTCTTAGCGTTAAAAACCACAATGGAAATCTAAAAAGGTAGAAAAGCTACCTTGAAGAATACAACTTCAAGCTTAATTATAAACCATTAATTACAAACGTGGTAGCAGAAGCATTGTATAGGTATCCACCTGGCCAACAAGTAAATAGCCCTACTGCCACAGTTCATAGTGACGAAAGCTTCTCACACAACCTGATCCCAGTTATGGAAGTCCCTATCAACGTCTTTACGAATCAAGTATTTTTGTTAACTTCTGATGAGGAAGCATACGACTTCCAATAGCCTTTTGCCTACCTACCATAGACACGTCATAAAAAAAATAATTTGAGAAGAAAAAAATCTGGTTAAAATTCTAAAAGACCGAATAGAACCAAAAATTGTTAACGGATTGTTTACTTCAGAAGAAATAATGGGAAAAATACAGAACATCTACCCCCCACATTCAGTAAGATGTACACACAGAAGCAGATTAAAGATGTAACATGAAAAAGCGCACAAGACAACATCGTACCAAAATGCCATAGAAAACCAAACCTAAATTCTTTCACAGGGTTGCGTCATAAAGCGCGTGGGCGTGTGAGACTTGCAAAGCTGGTAAATATGATACCATATATAGGCATATATCATAACTAGACAGCGGATTTTATGCAACTTTTTAAATAAAGGCAGATTGAGGTGAAAATTTGGATTTATACTAATTAAATAACCCACTTTCCATTGAAAACTGCATATCCAATATATGCAAATTGCAAAAAATATGCAAAAATATGCAAAATATGTAAAAAATATGCAAAATATGTAAAATGTTTAAAAAATAAAAATTATTATAAATATTAGAAACATGGCCAATATATACGCTTAAATAGAAATTGAAGACCGAACGATCAGAAAATCGCGAAAGTTGAACATTTTCTTATAAGCATTTAATGGTCCAACACCGCAAAATTGGGCAAAATTTCATATGAGTATTTAAAAAACCGCAGGCGTTGGCAAATGAAAGGTATAGTGAGCGTTCTAATATATTGGAAAATTTTTACATTTTTCATAAGAGCTTAGATTATTATGAACATTTAATAGACGGCAATAGTAAACGAGTAAATACTGTAAAGGAACAAATGGTCAAAAAAATTGCGAAATATCAAAAATTAACATTTGAGTTTCATAAGTATCATAAAGACGCGTGGCCAAGAAAATCAACGGACCGAAGATAATCGTGAAGATTGAATAGATAGCAATTAAAGACACGTAAATAAGAGGTGTAGTCTAAAAACCGCGAAATTTGCCAAATTTTTATTTGAGTACTTATGAAAGCGCAGGCGTTAATAAATAACACAGCCCAACAGTGTTTTTGGTGCAGGTCTATTTTTATCTGATTATGTTAATATTGATTGCACTGAACAAAACTGTATCATTGGTTTAGCTCCATCAGCTCTTGTTTCCAAGATATGGCGGAAAAACGAAAAAGTTGAATTTTTGGCACTCTAGGATTTATGGAGGCCACACTAGGCAAAAATATGAGAGTTTATGAGCTATGTGTGATAAAGTACATATCAATGCATTTTTTAAAAATCAAAGGCGCTATTAAAGTTCAGCGGAAAGTGTGTAAATTGGACTCTAAAGACAGACATTTTTCGATTTATAGCATTTTTATCAAAATAAATCATCCCGTTCAGGCTAGCGCGGTTCTTGGATTAATATATTCGCCATCTGAGCATATAGTCCATCATATGATTTAATTTTGTGATTTTTATGGCATTTTAATCAGTTTATTTGGCAAAGTTATAGCCTGTTTAAGACGAAAATACATATTTAAATTGATGGGAGGAAAACTAGATTGTCAGTAAAAAAATTGATAGGAACTGTGAAAAGGCTACTTGTTTCAAAATAGAATTTATCATCTACATGTAAACATATAACACTTTAGGGCTAATCAAGTAGCCTCTTTACAGTTCCTATACAGATTTGGAGTGACAATCTAGTTGTTCTCCCATAAATTTAAATATGTATTTTTCAAATAAACTGATTTGAATGCTATAAAAATCATAGATCATATGTTTGGCCATATGATCAGATGGCGAAAATAATTATCAAATGACCGCGCTGGCTTAAGCGGGATGATTTATTTTGATAAAAGTGCTATAAATCGAAAGATGTCTGTCTTTAAAGGCCAAATTAGACACTTTCCGCTCAACTTATATAGCGCCTTTGATTTTTTAAAAATGCAGTGATATGTACTTTATCGCAAATAGCTTATAAACTCACATATTTATGCATAGTGTGGCCTCCATAAATCCTAGAGTGCCAAAAATTAAACTATTTGGTTTTTCCGCCATATCTTGGAAACAAGAGCTGATGGAGCTAAACCGAAACCAGTTTTGGAATCAGTGAGCATAAACTTATCATAATTTTAAATCAATAGGGCTGCACCTCACAAAGTTGGTCATTTTGTTGGCCTGTGTAAGAGGCGTAGATTGAATAATCCACGTATGACCTATGATTATTATGAAGATTTGATGGATGGCAATGTAGACGGGTAAATAGCGGATGTAGATGGAACGGCTCAAAGAATCGCGAAATTTGCAAATTCTTCATATGATTAAAGATAATTTTGAAGACTTAATAGACGGCAATAGTAAACGAGTATATATAGGAGCCGTATAGCCGTATAGTCAAAAATTATTATTTGAGGTGGTTTTTTGCAAAATTTGCAAAATTTTATGATTTTTGGGAATCATTAAGATTTGATGGCGATTGTAGACGCGTAAACGGTTGGATCCAACGGTCCGAAAGTCGCGAAATTTCTAAAACTTTTTTATAGTATGGACTGATAAATTGACGGGTCGAGATCAAGATCGGTCCAAAAAATCCGGATATATACAAAATTTTATGATTTGTTTAGACTATCACGAAGATGTAATGGTTGGCAATTAAAGACGGGTAAATAAGAGACTATATTCTTTAGCATTGGTCCTCCATTATGTATATCGCGGTTCAGTAGTGTCATAATCATGACTATGTTATTATAACTTGTGGTATTGGAAAGCAGTTTCTTGAGTAATTAGCGGTCTTATTACCTTAGCTTCGAATGGCTCTTACGCATTGATCCTAGCATTTTTCACTCTATAGGGAGCACAACTTGTTTAAAATTGTTACTATTTTTCATCCTCTTTGGTATTTTTCCACGATTTAATGATTTGTCGGTAACGGAAAGTGGTTTAAAACGATTCCTATAATCTTGACTATATTCTTTAGTATTGGTCTTCCATGGTATTTATCGCGGTTCAGTATTGTCAAATTCATGGCAATGTTACTATGTGTGGCCATTTGTGGACTTGAAGAGCAGTTTCTTAAGTAATTAGCGGTCTTGTTACCATGGAGATCCGTATTATTTCGCGATTATAAAAGTCGACAGTCACGGTAAATAGGTTAAAATAACTCGCGAAAATAACTTCCGAACCCTGAGCAACGCATGCCGGTATTAGCCGTTTTTAAATCAAAAGTATTTTTTATCACTCATCTTCTGTTGTTGACCTTTTAGTAAACCTGGCCTACCAGGATAATATGTGATCTGAAACATGGAGTTTCATATAATATAGGTTTTTGCATATTTTGCATATTCTGCATATTTTGCATTTTTTGCATATTTTAATATGCAAATATGCAATTTATGCAAAATAGTTTTTAGCGGACTTACATCATTTTTCAATAAAAATAAGATGTGTGCAATCAGAAATTAAATCCGACAAGCGGTTCAAAATATGCAAATATGCAAAATCCGCAGTCTAATCATAACTAGACATCGGATTTTAGCTTAAAACATATTTTTAATGAGTGCTCCAAAAAAAATTTCTGTTTGCATACAAATTTCTTTTATGAAAAGTAAATTAATTTAAATCCTCATTCGTTTTGCATATTTGACATATTTACATATCTCTCGACCTAAAAGCATATTTGAGAATATGCTAACATATTTTAACCTATTTCGACCTATTTTGGAGTATGTCATATGCTTTTACTTATTTAGAGAGTAAATATATGGTCCCTAGTAGGAGTCTGCACATCTAAATATGCCATTTATTCAGGGTTCAAAACGAAACTTACTAAGGCAGCAAATACAATTCATACATACTCTTTCAGACTCTTAAGAAGGGTCCATGATATTACCAATTTCTAATCTTAAAACAGAAACTGGCGGTATTTTAAGAGGAGGATGCTCTGCCGAAGAATTAGCTGAAAAGTATGATGAATAAAACTGTACCCCCAACTTAATTATGAATCTCTCTTTGCAGCCCCTCAAACATCCAATTAAAAAACTTTATTCAAAACTTGCATAAACAAAACCAACTTCAAGCATCCTTGACCAGAAGATTGTAATTGGGTTGGCCAGCGTTGCGAGTGCGTAAAAACTCTGCCTGCACCTCGGCCTCCATGTAAAATGCCATCACAGCTGAATCTCGCTTCATGCGCTCCAGCCATTGTGTCTAAATCGAACAAATTAAAACACAAACAGTATACCCTTACATATACCTTACCAGCTGTGGAAAACGCTCCTCATCATAGTTATAGTCCTCGCCTCGTTGTAGTTTTAGCAATTCCAGGCGCTCACACCAGGGCCAAATCATGTAATCCAATATGCCTGTCTGTTCGCCACCAAAAAACCAAGTACCCCTTTGACTTAGCTCCCTTTCATAGACATCTAAGCCAGACCAAAAGGGTTTCATATCACCACCATCGGATGCTTTGAAAAATGCACCCAGAACCGTGTTGAAGCGTTCAATTAGTAATTTCTCCTGCACCTTTTTCAGTGGATCTCTTGGATACAGCGGTCTTAAAGGATACTGTTCGTCCAGGTATTCGCATATGAGCAGCGATTCTGTTAAAACAGGAGGTCCTGGCTCTCGCACCAATTCCAAAGCAGGCACTTTACCCTGAGGATTCTTGTCATACAGCCAGTCTGGTTTCTCTGTGAGATTTATGTAAATGCTATGGTACGGTATCTGTTTGGCATCCAGCACAAGATGCACACGCTGAGCAAATGGACAAAAGCGCATGGAATACAAACGCAGTATACCATCCTCGGGCACGTCCGGCAAGGGAGAGTCTAAAATGAATTATTGTGGGTATAGGCTATCCCATAAAAAGTCTGCTTACCCTTAGCCAAATGTCTGCCGTTGCTCATGATGTGTGCGAATCTGAAATGCAAGTGATGCTCCGATTTGTGTTTACCGGCTGATATATAAGTACACTTATAGAATGCCCTTCGCTGGGTGGTATGCCTTACCCAGCTTGAACTTGTCGACCATGATGGTTAACATTGGCGGCTGACTGCGGTGATTGACTCACAGCTCCCACACAGTGAAAACTGGCTAATGTCTAACAAAAGTAAAATGTTCTATTATTTATTTATTTAAATTTCGTTTTACAAAATGATTTCATAAATTTGCCAATTGATCATAGTTGGTCTTGCCCGCCACGCGGCTACGCCAATATTCCACATGCTGCTCATCTGTGGCCACAAACGATTGCACCACATCATCCTTCTTCATTAGTTCAATCCATTTGGCAAAATTAACAAAACGCTTCTCATCGAATTTAAACTCATCCTTGAGTACATATTTCAATATGGCCAAACGCTCCAACCAGGGCCATATCATATAGTCCACAAATCCAGGTTTTTCACCTCCATAATACGCTGTTCCCCGTTTAGTTAGCTCCAGCTCAAACACCTCCAATCCGGTCCACAAATCATTGAAAGCCCGCATTTTTCAACAAGATGCTCATAAACGCTTTAGTCACCGCATTGAAATGCTCCAATAGAATTTTCTCCTGTGCCCGCTTTAGTGGATCTTTGGGTAGTAAAGGATTCTGCGGATATTTATCATCCAAATATTCGGCTATAATCAGCGACTCAATAAGCGAAGGCTGTTCCTTCTCGTCGACCAAATGTAGAGCAGGCACCTTAAGCAAAGCACTGACATTTACCAACCATTCAGGCTTTTCGGTAAGATTAATATAAATTGTATGATATGTGAGCTTCTTGGCATTGAGAACCAAATGAACACGCTGGGCATAGGGACAAAAACGCATGGAATATAAACGCATGACTCCATCGTCGGGTAGAATTGGCTGAGCGGAGCCTGTAAATGAAGCAAAAGGTTTGGTTAAAAGTTATGATGGTAAGTGGTGGAAAGGCTTTTGAGAAGAGTGGAGCACCACTAAAACTTAGACGTTCGTGTGAGTAGCTAAACTGTTACTACGTATTACCTATGCTCAATTTACAAAATCATTGCATGAAATGGGACCGAAAGTGCGTGCATAATCACCATTTCATGAACTCGACTTACACACTAAAGTTGACTATCAATTCGCCGTCAATTCATGAAATGCCGAGGCGCAGACAGCTTAAGTTGAGTTGATGTTGCCAGATTTTTTGTCAAAAAGTAATTCGACTACTTTACAAGATTATTTTTGAATATTTTGATTATTTAACAAAAAAGATTTGTGGTCCTCATGATTTTATATAGATTCTAGCTGCCTACTGAACTTGTCGGAAATGGCGTAGAGGTTAAGGCCTATGACTGAAAGGCATGAGTCCTAGGTTCAAGTCCCGTTTGGGACATCATTTTTTTTTTTTGTAATCTAGATTTTAAAACAATTGCATTAGCTCCCGTGTACCAGTTAATGTTATTAACAGAGGAAAATATGTATTGTTTTTCTTTATAGTGTAATGGCCTGCATTATAACTCCTCCAGGACTATCAACATCTCGTTTGAAATGACTCTTCGGTTCATCGCCTGAAGTCCCGGTTACGAGCTTATGTAAAATTGGCTCTAAGCCCAAAAGGGCAAAATCAGTTTCGCAATCTCTTGGCGTGGGCTTATAATATTTTGCACTAAACAAACAGACCTACAGTTTAACTAAACGAACGGCAAAGTTTGAGAAGCTTTTTCTGGCTTGTTACTTCAAGTGGGAGTAGGTAAAGGGACCGGATGTGTAAAAGATATTTACCGAAGAAAAACCTTTTTTGTTAGATCGTCGAGATTCAACCTAGTTAGTAGTATCATAGTAGATCTATAATTTAGTCGAGTCATCGTCATGCTCGTCATATATTTTATAGGGACGGAGATGATTTCTTCTATTTGGTGCACCTTCTTGGAAACATTACAATAATCTTTCAATACCATAAACTGGTACACGGGAGCTAATGCAATTGTTTTAAAATCCTAGATTTAAATAAAAAAAAAAAAAAAAAAAAAAACGATGTCCCAAACTGGGACTTGAACCAGGACTCATTACCTTTCATATAGGCAGCTAAAAGTGCTATAAAATCATTGAGGGCCACAAATCTTTTTTTTTTGTTAAATAATCAAAATATGTCAAAAATAATCTTGTAAAGTAGTCGAATTACTTTTGATTATTTTGATTATTTTTGATTATTTTTTGGTAATCCTAAATAATCCCGATTTTTTTTGATTATTTCTGAAAGTAATCAAATATTTTTAACCAAGGGGATTATATAATCATTACAATTTTAAAAAGTAATTAATTGATTACTAATCGTAATCGCAATTTAACAGCTATGGTTGAAAGTATAATTTTAGTAATTCTTTTGTTTGTTCAAAAAGTATCGCGAATTTTGTTTTCTTCAAAATAATTCGCTTCAGATATAATACAATTTATGCAAACGGTTTTCCACGGGAAGCGCTTTAATAAATAACTTTTTTTTATTATTTTTTATTGCCTGAATAACCGGGCGGCCCGTATAATTTTTAGCTCTTGAAGGTTGAACGTCTTGCATGTTAAGCTTTTTGCAGCATTCGATACGTTTTTCGACAAATACTCGACAAATTCCATACGTAAAACGACAAATACTGAAAAAGAAAGCCTAATTATGGGGCTTCAAAATGAAACCAGTTCCAGTTTTATCACTATATTCTTCTTCCTCATTACTTTCAAATTGAAACTCTCAATTGTCAATATTAAAAATATTTAATATTAAACATATTTTTTTAAAGGTTAAGTCTTTATTGGAAAAAATTAAACAAAGACAATAAACAAAGAAAAAGATTGTCTAAATTTCAAATACTTGCGATAAAGGCGATAAATTCGTATCAAATTGGTTTGTACGGGGGCAGCAAATGAAAAAGTGCTGTTTCATTATGTGAGAAGTCCAAGGTAAAAATTGCTTAAACCCATTTCGAATTCGATTCTCATTCACCATATAAAAAACAAGTGAGAAAGTTGGTCAAGCCCGACTATCATATATTTACTCTGTACCAGTCTTATCCAAGGAGTCACTCGGCTATTATGGAAAATTTTAGTTGTTTTGTTATACGCTCATCTAAGTCTCTCTCTCTCCTCTCCCCCCCCCCTTGTGCAGGGGGGTTCACTGGTCTTTTTTGCTTATAGCTCGAGAACCGTTCATCCGATCTTTATCACTTCGGCAAATCGATACATAATGCTAATTACCAACAATCTCTTGAAGGTACAAACCATCTATCTACAAAACTAAGGGAGATATGATAAGATAAGGGAATTGAAAATAAACTTGATCTGACTGCAAGTATAAGAAGTTTATCTCCCATACATGTCCAACCTCTATCTTTTACTATCTCTGAGATCTGTTTTTTCACACGTACGGACAGACGGACATGGCTATATCGACTAGGCTGTTGATGCTGATCAAGAATATATATACTTTATGGGGTCGGAAGTGATTCCTTCTCCCTGTTACATAATTTTGCAAAAACTTTATATACTCTGTACAGAGTATAAAAATGATGGGAAGCTAACTTCGGCTTGACCGAAGTTTATATAGGGCTTATTCTCATATCAACTAAAAATCCGAGATTAAATCCATAACGAATAACGGTTAGGGTTACGGTCACTGTTTTGGCCGATCGCTTTTTTCCGGTTACGGTTATATTACGTTATTCACCTTATTCTGTTTCTGTTTATTAATATAAAATATCACTTTGACAGTGCGCATGTCAGTGAGATCTTTCTTGCAATATCTGCGCAACAAAATTTAAACGTAAACATGTTAAATTTCGTTTAGCTAAGTTACATACTACATACAAAGTGATACATACTGATGAAGAAAAGCCCCAACAACTGACACTGGCCTATGCACATGTGATGGGGAATTGAAAAATTTCATGCTAAGGAAAACTAACATAACACAGCCAATACACATGTACACTTTATTTCACAAACAAATCGTTACATGTTCAGCATGTATGTATGTAGTTACTGCATCTGCTTAAATTTTTCTAAATTTCTGGCCATTTATTTCTATATCAAATGACAACCATTCCCGTAAATTATTTATTTGATTAAGGGTTAGGGTAACAGTAGTGTCCACAAGCAAACTTGTCAGGCTCACAGCCCAACTTGTCAAGTTATCGTCGCCAAGCTGTCAAGATGACGGGTAATTGTTTAGTAGAGTTACCCTTCACCAAAAAATTCGAAAAAACTCTCCATGGACCGCGAATTTACAAGAATTATGGTGTCTTCAGATTGCCTGGGACTTTCGCGGTTTAATGGTTATTACTAATAACAAATATAGGAAACGAAAGGAATGTAAATATTTTGGTTAGCTGCTTTGATTCTTTCTTGTTCGATTTCTTTACTTTGTGTTTATTAGCAAAAATGCGGCGAATAACAAATAAGCAGCCAATTTTTGCGAATAAACACTAGTTCTTATCGAGAATAAGATAGTCAAAATTTTTCTAGTAGATTAAAGACCGAAATTAAAACATTCATTGGATTCTGATTCGGTATCGATAACCGGTTATGTAAATAAAGGTTATAGAGTTACGGTTATAAGAATTTTTTTTCGGTTACGGGTACTTATCGGTTAGAAATCTTAGTGTTTTTAGCTGTTAAAGGTTACGGTTTCTGTTACGGTTTTAATCTGTGAGTAAAAGTACTAAATGCCTTGGGAAGTTTGCGCTGGGACACTTTGTGACGCAATGTAAACTCAGCATAAAGGCACACGAAACAAAAAAAATGTACCAGAAACATTTTTCTCTCACAACTATATACATATATCAATATATATATACACAATCAATCCTAAGCGGTAGTGGAATCAACGTAGTCCCGGATGTTCTTGACCCGATCAAAAGAAGAAGCCTTTTTAATCCAATTATTATTACTATTATTATTATATTATATTCGAGCACAATTTTATCACAAAGCTGGACCATTTTAAGCACGTTCGAGATTAATTTGAGCTCGACATGTTATATTAATTTGATGTAATGGAAAATAACTCTTCTTCCTTTCCTCCGACATTCCTCATGACAGAGGACATGGTTTATTTAAGACTTTTAAAAAACAAAGAAATCTAAAGTTTTTGGACTCAACTGGGACCATGCGCACTAAACACGAATGGAATGGCATCTCATCGTACACCGCCATCCCCATCGGTTGTTGCAGCATGTCTATAAGGCTTATAGTTTTTCTCGCAAAGAGATTGAAGTAAGCACATTTGGAACAAAACAAGCTAAAAGCTTCAATTGTGTAGAATATCCCGGAAGTCCAGATTGAATTTTCAAATATCTAGACTTTTTTTTCTGCGAAGTAAAGGGAAATTTGAGTAACGAGAAGGAGACAACGCAGCTAACTAAAATCTTTACCTTCTTCATCTATCCTTTTATTGGTTCATCAAACATATTTAGTAAAGGAAAACCCGAAATGAACCCATATATTTGTTTCTGTTTCGTTACTGATAACCGATTATGTTAATAAAGGTTACAGTTTCGGTTACAAATTTTAAATTATAGGCTACGGTTTCGGTTACGATTTGAATGTCTACTAAAAAAGATTTTCAGAACGGATTTGAAAGCTGGACGCTTTTCAACGAATTGACGAATATCATCTGAGAACAGGACGGCTTCTCAAAAATGGGTTTAATAAATTTACCTGTATTGTTTTCAAAATTTTTCTCCCCATGTATTTAAACAAATTCGCATATGCTGATGAGCCCCACCATAGACTGGAATGCTGGAAAACTTGTTTTGGTTTTACTTTCTGCCGCATAGGCGTTGTTGTTCTAATGTTTATCAAATCGATTTGGCGTGTTTCTTATCTCTCTTATCACTTACCTTTTCCCAAATGTTTGCCACTCATTATTAAAATAAATTTTATGTCGAACTTTGTTCCTCAAATATGACAGGACCACTCAACGCCGGGAACTGTAGTAAAGTGCTGTCTCAGCCGGCCGCTGTCTGTTTAAAAAGTCGTTTCCAGCCCATTCGCCGCTCGCTCTCTATCACTTACTCCCGTCGTACTCATTGATTTTTGGTGAGCGAGCTTTTGTTGCTTACACATGATGACTCTTACATTTTGTTTGCTCTCTCTTTGACTTTTCAATTGTTTTAGTTTATTTGCGATTAAAACGCTTTTGCTACATTTAGCGACTTCTCGTTTCGGTTTTTGTATGTTGGTTTTTAATTCATAATCACGTCTGCTTGTAAATATATGTATGTATATGCATAGAGTATGGAAATGGGGGGAGTTAATTGAACTGCCAACTACTACACACACATTAAGAGATTTGTATTTTGTTTTTGTGTTCAAAAAGTTTTCTTCGGCGGCCATATAAAAAATGTTTAAACCTATATACAAAATTCTTATAAAATGAAGCCATATCAAAAATATATTTTTATCGAAATTTCAGCGAAAAATAGGGCAAATTAGTTAGTAGTTAAAAAAAGGTAAGAAAAAAAACGAATAAAATTATTTTGGTCCTACTTTACACTTCAAAAGTTAGAAATGCACTGAAAGATTTAGCTCCCTTTTTATCTCAGACAAAATCAAAGAGAATCCAAAACATATTCCACAAATGTCCGCTTTCAAAAACATTTTTGCTTACATCAGTTTGTATATAAAATTGTTCAATTTTATCCCATTTGGGATATCGTTTCAATTGCGCGTTGTTGTTATACATTTTGTAATTAATTACATATTTTGTTCACTTGAGGAATAAATTGCTATAAAACTAAGTACATACACTTAAAAAAAATGCTACAGAATTTAATAAGATTTCTTAATCTTGTTAATGAATTTTGTTTTGCATCGTTGCCTGACGATTCGGTTTTCGTTTGCTGTTTCGTTTTTTTGTTTTTTGTTGCTCTCTATAAAATATGCTAAGTGCTGCATTTTGATCACGGTTCTTGCTGTTTCTGTTTCTATTTGTTTGATTACTGGAACGACTTGATTTTCTTTCGACCAACATTTGTTGTGGCTGCTGCTGCTCTCACTCGTGGTGATGGTGGGTGATGTAAAGATGACGGCTTTGCTCCTAGGCATGTGAGCCGGAGGCGGCTGCCACTGAAGTAGAGGGATTGTTGTTGGACAGTCGACTGGAAATGGAAAACTTTGGCTGCATTTGGTTGGTGCCGCTGCCGCTGCTGCTGCTGCTGCTGCAAGGGAACAGAGTTCATCATTTGCCTGGCCTTAATTTGCTAGGCTTTTTAGGACACACACCCCTTTTGCTCGCCATCCTTTTTGCTATTGAACATGGCCAGCTCAATTTCCGTATGCTGACTATTCATATGTCGCACCCACTCAGCGGGCGTTTCAAAGGAGCTGCATGAAGGGAAGGTGTAAGAGTAAGTCATATCATTGGAATAGGTTTTTTAGCTTACGTGGAGCACAAGTCACAGAGCAGGGTTACATGATCGATATTGTTTTCTTGTTGCTGTAAGGGAAAAGAAAAGTATTAAAATAACATTATTCTTTTAGTTCTGTTCTAGGGCTCTTAATAATTATCAACAAATATCAAAATTTACGGAAAATTAATATTTGAAATATCGATAAATCGTTATAACTGAGCAAAGTTTAAGACTATCTATACATCTACATTTGAAATAACTAATGGTAGTGCTCGTTCTAGTCGATCATTATCATAGAACAGATATGCCCTGAGCCAGCTTACGGCCGCGAAGACACTAACCCGAACGAAGAAAATAATTCTCAAGCAACAACCTTAAGAAGTAGAGAGAAACCCGATTATTGCCTGCTGATGTGTGTGTCTGCTCTTTGCTGTCTGATTCACTCGAAATCATTCGTCCCTCAACAACAAAATGTACATTGAAGACGACGCAGACACATCTTTGTTGTTGCGATGAAATTTGAAAGAGACTTTGTGAGAAAGAGAAGAAAGAACACATATAAAGTTGTTGGTGCGACTATACGCTAAGACTTAAGCTATGCGCGGCTCTCTTAATGCGCGGCGTGCGCATAGGGCCAGTGCACTCCTGCCATAGAATAATAACACCAAGCAACAAATTCCAGTTTTTAGAAATGTTGGTGGCAATTCCAGATTATTTTCATTGTGGAAAACGTTCCCACTCTGCAATTTTTGGTAATTTGAGCTTTAATTTGCTTAAAATATATGTTTATACCCCTTTGAAACTGGTCTGTCTCGACTAACATAGGTGATCAAGAATTCATCATATCATTGTCCTTAAATAATCTTATCCCAAACAAATCTAGTCTATTTTTAAGCGAATTTTACATTGTAAATGTGTTGGATATTAAAAATGGATTTACTGCCCAAAAGTATGCAGTGCAAATACAGTACATAGGGCTAGTCGATTGTATTGTATATCTAATGGAAATTTTATACAACATTCATTGCATACTTATGGGCAGCACAAAATGGTTTCATTTCGAAAACATTTATTCAAAATGTTATATCTTCGCTTATTGTTATATTTCTTTTGATAGTTTATTTCAAACTTAAGAATAGATACTTAACGATTATATCAAGATAGTCAAAACAAAAGTAGGTTCCGCCACAAAAATTGCCCAATGATATGAGCCATGCCAAATTACCATTTTAAAGAAAAATCGAAATGACCGACTTGCAAAATATTGAAATATTTATTTTTGGTTAATACGATTTTTTTGGCAATCTAGAGTCTGTCGGTGTATTACAAAGCAGTGCTACATATTCAAATATCTGTGGCTACTTGAATGAAACGATCAGGTTCAACTTCTGAACTTCGGGTGATCAAGGTACAATAATGAGTGTTTATTTATATTATTTTTCATTTGTTGAGTTTAGGCACAATTAAAGAAAAAAAGTTTAAGCGTTTCCAACAACAATTTACTCTGAAAAAATTGTGATTTGTTCGATCCAAAACCATAAGACTAGCGTAAGTCGGGCACTTGTGGTCCTAAACCCTGTGCTCATATTTTGTTTAGATAATTGATATAATTCGCTTGCTTCCATTTCAGAAGTATTTATATTTAATGCTTTCAATTGGAATTTTGTTATTTTTATGATTTTTCTCACCAAATCTCGAAAACATAACAGGCAAATATTAAACGTTATTGTGCAAATGAGAGCTGCTCACCAAATACTAGTCAAGTTTAACCCAAGTCCCTAAAGCTCATGAGAGTGAACACCCTGGAGAATTTTTCAACTATATTAAATTCAAGTCGGCCTGCGGGTTCGAAATCTACATTTCCGTTACTACGTAGATTTCTCAAGTGTTCCTGAGGGGATATTAAACATATTTTTACGCTGCTAGGTTTATTATGCAATCCTTTTAAAAATTGGAGGAAGAAATTATCGTGGAAAGAAAGATGGGCAAACGAAGTAAAGGTTTTGATGTACCAAAAGGTCCATTACAGAGATCAATTTCGAATTATCCATCTTAATAATATCCATTTAAATTAGATTGCATGTTTGATTTTCATCCAATGTATCAAGAAAATCGTCTAAAGTATATGAAGAAACTATCCATCCCAAATGGATCTTAATTGAACTCTTTTTTTTTTTCCATAAAGATTTTATAAAAACAAAAAAAAAATAAATTGTGTTCACCATCTAAGAGTCAATCTAACCTGTGTATCCTAGTAGGAGGGCGGTGCTTCAACAGTTGAACCATTAAGAAAGCAGCACAAATTTGAGCAGTGAGGTAAGTTCTATTTCGAGGGCTCCAAATTGTGAGACGTCTTCTGCTGAGGTCTGGAATAACAGAAGAGATGTTGTTCACAAAACCCAAACCTTACTTCCAAAAAGGAAAGCATGATCATGGGTGACATTTAACTTTGTTCACTACCGAGACTCGACGTCTTTTCTTGGCCGGCACATAGGTTTTCAGGGCTCTCAGTGCCAGATTATTGGGATTGTTGGCATTGCTGACCTGATGTGCTCCCACTGGTGCTGGATGGGCCTGTCATGGCGTTGGGGCCTCCTCCTCCTCCCGGCTCTGTGGCATGTGTGCCCAAATGACGCACCAGAGTTTTGGTATCCTCAAAGGACTTTTGGCATATCTCACAGACCAGCAATTGCTTGAAGTTGTTGTAGTCGCGTAGAGTGTGCTCCTCGGACTCTTCGTGCGGTGTGCCATGATCTCGATTCACCTCCATTTTGACGGCACTCATCTTAAAGTCCAGCGGTTGTTTGGGTGAGTGGATGAGGGCAGCCTCATCGTGATTGTTGTTGTTGTTGGCAATCGCCGCAGCTGTAGCTGGTGGTGCTGGAGGTGGGTTATTGGACCAGTCGCTGGGTTCCTGTTTGATACGGAATGAATGAGGATGCGGTGGCGGCGGCGTGGCAGCTAAACGAGGCGGAGCCGCATGCTCAAAGTGTGGCGGTGGTGCGTCATAGTAGTCGTGAGCTGGAGGAATTGGAGAAAGTTTAACTTCTTATTCATGTCCTAGATGTAAGCTCAACTCACCTCGGTCACAGGCACTCTCCCGGCGCAAGCGACGCTCGTAAACCAAGCCCACCTCCACATCTCGTTCACATAGCGCTTGCTCCTCATAGTCTGAACGCAGAGTGGTCTCTGTCTGCTCTGTTTGGGGGCAACTGCTGCAGCCCAGCTCAGTGCAAATGGACATGGATGGAGGCGGTGGCGGCTGGGCTGTGGTAGATGTGGCTGGCTGTGTTTCGCCGGGATAGCAACACTTGTCCTCCGGATCAATAGCCACCTCCTTGTTAACCGAAATGCCCAGCTTGCTGCTACTGGCCACACTCAAGAGACCCGCATGGGGAGCCATTTTGGGAGATTTGACAATCACAGGACTGTCCTTTGGCATTACGGAAGCGCCGAGGCCACGAAATTGATGATGATGCTGCTGCTGCTGCTGCTGATGATGATGTGGATGTGAGTGTGGATGGTGTGGATGATGCTCGAGAGGTGCATAGCGGCCGCTACTGCTGCTGCTTGGCTTGCTGCTGCTGCTGTACAAATCACCTGGAAGCTGTGTGGACATGGTCGGACGCTGTGTTCCATTTGACACATACATGGCACTGGGCTCCCGCTGATGCAGATGATGATGTTGCGTTGAGGAGACTGCTGTACTACTGCCACTGGAAGCACTGGTACGACACAATCCTCGTATCTTTAGTATCTCTCCGCCACGCAAAACCTCGTTGAGGATATCATTCGACACGGTGGCCTCCCCACTGTACATATACTGCACCAGAATCTGGATGGCCCGATGACTTAAATCGGGCGGAAGCACAACATAGAGGACGCCATTAGGTTGGGTAATCGGCGCTGTCTCAAACATGGTGGCAAAAAACTGGCTGCAGGAGCTAAGTATAAATTTGTGCGCCGAGATGCCCACTGTAGGTATATCCGAATTGATGCTGCTGTTGTTGTAGGAGCTATACAGCACCACATCAGCGAATTTTTCATTTCTAAAAAGGTAAAGAAAGGATTCAAGTTTGTGTCGAAAAGGGAAGGGAATGGATACTCAGGATACTCACTTGTACAGCGTTGCAATGGAAGTGTTTAAATAGGACAAATGTGAGTCCCATTTTAGGTGATAGTTCTCGGCAGCCATCTCGGCGTCCGGCAAAGCCTGGGTAAGGGCAAGGGCAGCTGCAAGCAAAGCAATTAACAAAATCAATAGTTGAATCAATAAGGTGGGGTCGGTGGGAAGGTTACTTTTCTTAGGAAACAAGGGACAAACTTTTTAAATATGCAAATAAATTCTGGCATAATACTCTCCTTCACGAGAGTGCTTTAATTCATCGGAATTCTTTTGTAACGTCTGCGCAAGATGCCCACCAAAGTGTCAGAGAGAGAGAGAGCCATTAAACAATTTGTTCAAACGGCTTACGAAAGTGTATTTGGGAGTCAATGGGTCAATTTAGACCAATCGTGTATCGGTGACTCCGGAAATTCTAGCTCTCCATCAAAGAAAATAAGATTAGGATGCCCTTCATAGTCCGAGCACTTTGGCGAGAGCAGTGTAATCATCTAACAGACTTTTACTTTTGCCTATTCAACTTCACTTCACTTTCACTTCTGTAGAAATTATTCGAAAATAGCCGCCAAATATGTACAAATGTATCGATAAGTTAGTTTTGATGGTGGAAGTGTATACTACGCTGTATCAAGAAGAACAGATAAGACCGAGATGCGAATGGGGACCTTGTAATCATAACGAAAAAGGCTTAGGGTGCCTTCACACTGTTCGTCACATGATACATGTTAATCTAGTAAGCCTGCATTTCCCTATGAAATTCTACGAATTTGACAAGCTTTTCAAATTTAACACATAACAAAAAGCAGGACTACTTGAATATCATATCTCATGTGTCGAACAGTGTGAATGCAGCCCAACATTAGTACTAACATTGTAAATAATAAATTTTAAATAATAAACCCGAGTGTGTTAATCTATATATATACAAAAATTTCTTGTCACATGTTTTCAAACTCCACCGAAACGGCTTGACCGATTTTAATAAAAAATTTTTGAATATATTTGGCAGGTTTTTAAACTATATTTCGTAACGCTAGGTGATTTGGGTGTCCCTCTGCAGAGCATTCTTTTGAATTGACGACGCAGCAGGCTGCTCATCTGTGTACCTCTGTGTTTTATTATTGTGAAAATTTTGTAAATTACTAAAATATCGGAATATCGTTTTTCATCAATCGTTTCAATTTGGCCTATCTGTGTGTGTGTGTGTTACAATACGGCTATACGGGCAGTCGAACAAATGCAGCAGCACCCATGCGAAGTGTTACGGCAGCAAGAACAGATTAACAATTACATGAAATAACTGCGACTGCGTTCTTCTCAATCACAAGAAGTCAACAACAACAGATCAGAGACAAGCGCGCCGGACAGATGCTAACACACGCAGAACAATTACCCGAGAACGCCAACAAGTGCTTCGAGCATTTACATCTGCTTCGTTCCTTCGACTCGTATTCGTGTCCGCTCATCCGAAAGTCCTGAATGGGGCTATGGACAAAGAATGTCCCTATTGTCAAGCGCTCATATTCAAAATTGAGTCCGTCGGGATGTGTTGCGCATAAGGTAAAGTGCAACTACTGGAAATTGAGACGCCACCAGAATCATTGAACGGCTTGCTTATCGGCACAGATTGAGATTCAAAACTGTTTCTGAATTCATGCTTTCAAATGACTTCGTTCGGAGCAACAGAAAATGAATGCAAAATTTACCCAAAAAAAAAATAAAAAAAAATTTCATCCGATTGGCTTGCAACTCGGTTTGTAAGGACAGAATACGAAATAGTTTTAAATTTGATTTGCCGATGTAGGAAAATTTTACCCAACGGTCGGTAAATTCTCGGAAAAGTCAGCATGAAATAAAATATTTTTCATCCGATTGGCTTGAAACTCGGTTTGTAAGGGTAGAGTACGAAATAATTTGAAATGTGATTTTTCAATTTCGGAAAATCCGCCCCCATGCGGGAAAATTCCCGGAAAATTTTCCATGGAAAATACTATTTTTCACCCGATTGACTTGAAACTCGGTTTGTAACGTCAAAATGAGAATTCATTTGTGTTTTCATTTTCCGTTGTTGGAAATACCGCCGGGATGCCCACTGGGAAGTGGATGGGATGTGAGTGGGATGTTGGTGGTTAATTGTTTTGGAAGTGGGTGGGATGTGGGCGGGAAGTGGGTGAATGTGGGTGGAATGTGGGTGGGATGTGGGTGGAAGTGGGTGGGATGTGGGCGGAAAGTGGGTGGTATGTGGGTGGGATTTGGGAGGGATGTGGGTGGGATGTAGATGGGATGTAGGTGGAAAGTGGGTGGTATGTGGGTGGCAAGTGGGTGGAAAGTTGGTGGGAATTGGGGGGGGGGTGGGGAGTGGGTGGGAAGTAGGTGTGCATTTTTTCTATACTGTTGAAGGCGCAGCGAAGCGGGTGGTTAGTGGTAGGATGTAATAAAAAAAAGCCCCAAAAAAAATAAAAAGAGAAAGTAGTGCTTTAAGTTTTCCACAGTATCGTGTGTTGACAATATATCTTTTCAAAAAAAAATTAGATGGGAAAAACAATCGAATTTCGGTGTCTATGGTTCTCCTTACGTCACATAATTTATGTTTCTTCTGCTTTCAATTTAAAAAAAAAGAAATAAAAAGAAAAAAAATTATATTTACAACATATTTTCCATTTTACTCTGTGTACTCATTTGTTTTTGGCACATGTGGCCATTTTAAGCAATCGTTTAGATTAGCTTGTAATGCTTAAACTAATTAACTGCTCTTTGCTATTTCGCAACTTTACTATTTCGGTTTGCTTCGTTTTATTTACTTCGTCTTGCATACAGAAGGCTTAGCAGAAAGCGAACATGCAAACACAGAACTTAAATGAGAGAGCGCCAATTATAGACATATTTTTCTTGCTGTTTTTGTTTTTGTTTTTGCCCAGTTCCCTCAGAAAATGTTTCGCTTGACCCTCATTATTGATCAAATTTTCAGGTGTTCGACTTAAATGTGAGTAGGACGTGGTGTCCAGGTGTTACCTAAGCTCTCAAAGATTTTCTTTCTTTGTTATGATTATGTTCACGAGCCTTAGCTAAATCTAAGACAGGATAGACACAGACATCGATATCTTCAAATATTTTTGTCAAAATATTGGGTTTTGTTAAGGCTCATCACCAAATTGGCCCTAATCGTTGTGCAGTTGCAAGGGGTCTCTTAATAACTCAAAGAATTTCCGCTCCAAGCTACTGACATGTAAAGATTATCTTTGATCTTATAGATATCATAGAAGTAGGCACCACCATCCAGCATATTATCACCGCTATTAGCATTCCAAATAGGCAGCTTTTTATGTTAGTGCTCCCAAACACGGCTTATACTAATACTAAATGCTTTCGCACAGATTAGCAAATGTGGGTTTAAGTCGGATGACTATAGCATATAGCTGCCGTTGAAACGATCGGTCGATAAACTAATTTTAGTGATACAGAAACCGATATAGAATTAGTATAGCTGCCATGGAAAAGATAAGTCTAAAAAAAAACTGTTTTGTTTTCAATGCTATCGCTTTTAAACTTAATATTTATTAATATTATATCGATCGGTCAAAAAAGTAGTTCTAGTGACAAAACCTTTTATGTTGTCAATGGTAGCGTCTTTAAGCTTTCCAGCTTTGAATATTTTCTGCTTCAGTAATTTTTATTGCCCTCCAAAGAGTATAGGCTCCTTATACATCTAAATTTTCGTTTTTAGATGGCTATTTAATTATTTTTGATAGTTGCCTTTTAGGAACTTTTAGCAACTTTGACTATTGAGTTTATTTGATGAACTGTGCTATCTTCTTTTATGTCAAATTTAATATTCTGCAATTGTTCCCAACATGATCAATTTAAAATTTTTAAATTCACCACTCCCAATTATCGACAAGTCTACATTTGACCTTAGCCAACACTAAAATGTGCACAGTGGCGCAGCCACACAGTTCCATGTTAGTTCGGCGGCGTAACGTTGCAAATCGTTTGTTTTGATGGCGCCACTGTGCAGTGTGTTTATTATTTACTAAAAGACGATGTCCGACTTCGACTCCCGTCTAATTGATCTGGTGCGTTCAAATCCGAGTCTATATGAGCGAGAAATGCGTACAGCTCCATATGAAGGACAGAGGAAAAGAAAGACAGAACTGTGGGCTAGCATAGCCACTTCCCTAAGCTCAGATGGTGAGTCGTCCACTTCAAACTAAACAACATACTGCCTCAATAATAAAGAAAAACCAACCCTTTTAGCCCATACCTGCCTAACACGCTGGAATAATTTAAGCGACAAATGGCGACGCGAATGGGCCAAGGAGAAAGCTGGAGGCGTAGGCTCCGACTGGAGTCTGTTGCCCAAATTAAGTTTTCTGTCCAGCTGCAGTCATCATAATAACAAGGCGAGATGGCAGCAGCAGCAGCAAACGCTTAGCTCTGAATTGCTTATAGAGGAAATACATGATGAAGATGACCCGCTACAGGAGGCCATGGATGAACAGCAGGTGGCAGCAACAGCGGCGGCAGCCACAACGGCCCCCAACACCTCCACCCCCATACAGCCCGTAAGCGCAGAGCTGTTAAAACGCATTGAAGCTCTACTTGAAGGATTGGGTGCGGCAAATCGACACAAGGCCGAGAAACGTATACTGGCCTATCTGTGTAAATGCAATCTAAAGGCTTTGAATGAGGAGCAAATCGATGATGTAGTGATTTAGGCAGGGGGAGGGGGGAGAAAAACTCCTACTATGACGCAGTTAGTTGAATTGGTCAAAGAGTGCGCGCGCAAGCAATAACATGTCCAATATATCCCCAACTGTCTGCTGTGGGCGGGGGGGGAGACGACGACGCCAAAACAAGCATTTAGTTTATTAATTTGATGACTTATACTCCTAGGCAGGCGAACCATTAACATCAACAGCCAAAAGGTCCTCCGTAGACTATTAATAACCCCCCATTTTGGACACCACTAGCAGGTATTACTACTTCTCCTCCTCCTCCTTCTCCTCCACCCACTACTTACTAACAGTTCGGTATTAACACCAAATTATCGATTGATTTCACTCACACACACACACACAGAAATCAATAAAACAAAAATCAAGCAATGCCATCAAAGACCCAGTTTTGTAGGGTTAAACATTAATATTAGTTTCCATTTTTTTTGAAGAATTGTTTAATAATTTTTCAAAAATTTTACGCGCCTAAAATTTAATTTTTTGTAAATTATGATTAAATTTATTTGAAATCACTATTCACCTTTTTTTTGTGTGGGTGTGGGGGATTTGTGGTTCAAATGTTTCAAACGTTTGTTGGTTGTTTTTATTCAAATTGTTATAAACATTTATTTCGCTTTTGTTAATTAAAGAGGAATTTGCGCGTCCAAAGCTTACGCTTTGCTTGTCAGCGTACGAATGAAATCCTGAACAGCTCCTTGACGACTCGCGTTACCCAGAGAGAGAGAGAGCCAGAGCAAGAGCGACGCGTGAGAGCGTTGTGCTTGTGCTTGGGCTGCCCTCACGTGCGCATTTGTTATTGTTGTGGTTGGTTTGTGAAGTTAAAAGCGACGTAAAAATTGATTTACCCGTGGATATTGATTTTCTGCTTACATTCAATGCGACGCCGACTGCTGCTCCTTCTCTGCCTCCTCCTGCTTATCTAAAGCCTGTTTTTCCAGCTGCATTTGTGTGGCTGTGGAGGTATCCTGCTTGAACAACTCCCGTAGCAACATGGTGGCATAGGCTGCTGTGGGCAATGAGAATTCCATTAGTAAAGCCATAAATTTGGCTTCCTCTGTTAATGGTTCGGGTGTTATTTCCAATTTCTTTAGCTTCTCCCAATCGGAGGCTATCAAAGTATCTTCGGGTGTATTGTACAAACGAAAATTCCATTTCAAATCTTGAGGTTGGATCATTAATTTACGATAGGCTCCACCCAAGGCATAAGTTTTCTCCTTGTGTTTTAATAATTCCGAAGAAAGTTCCACTTCGGCCAGCATTTGTTCATACCACCGGCCACACTCATTGCTGGGATAGGTAATATCATGTCCTGGCAGGGGTAGAACCACATCGGTTAACTCATATTTCCCACTGGCAATGTCTTCTTCAGTAAGAGCTCTTACTTTGAGCTTAAATAGCGATTCCTCTTCCATTAAATTTTCATCCTCTTCTTCTTCCTTCGCCTCTTCCTTCTCCTGTTCCTTAACTTCCTCTTCCATTTGCTTCTGCTGTTCCGCATATACCAAATCCCCTGGTATCACCTTAAGCCCAAACTCTTTGATCCTCTTGGAGGCTATGCGATTGAATATCAAACTCTGATATGCATGCGGATAAAGCATTAACATATTCCTAGGTATTTGCCTTAAAGCGGCCGCATAATCATTTTCTCCAAATCTGGCCAAACCCTCTAGAACTTTCTTCTCTATGAATTTATCTCCATTGATCTTTTGTGCTGCCGCTGAAGAATCACGTTTCTCCCACCATTCCTCTCTTATCGAGCGCATAAATTCCAAATCATTGTCCCGTGGCTTTAGTATCAGCTCACAGGCCAGTTTGTAGTCGCGCTTCAGCAAAGCCACTCCAATTTCATAGGTGGGTACGCTGGCACTGTTACCAAATCTCTGCAGACCATAGTAGTTAATGAATCCTCTCTGTTTGAGCGACTCCAAGGCTAATTCAATATCCGCTTTTCGCTCTTTGTCTATGTGACGTAGGGCCAGACGAAAACGATTGCCCTGTAGGTCACCCAACTTGAGGGTATTGGAACGAAAGCTAAAGTTGCCAATTTGTACATTTCGTATGCAGCGTATAGCCTGGACAATGCTCTCTGGAGAGCGACGTTTGATGCAAAAACTTTGAGTGGTTTTGGCGCGTTTATCCTTCGTACCGCAATAGTTGACTTGAGAGGGGCGCAGGCTAAAATGGGAAATAGTTTGTGTTAGAAAAAAACAACAGCATTAATCTAGATCAGTGGTGTGTAACCTAGTGCCATAAATTTATCTTGTGTGTAAGCGAAAGTTCCGAAGTAAACGTCATGATGTCAAACATGAGCAAAAAGCAAACAAACAAATGCCTCGTGAGAGAAGAAAAAACCGAATGCACACGTCGTGAGAGAGCAAGCCGCCGAGCGTGCTATTTATAGAACACACGTATTCTCTCTCTGTATGCGTCGCGTCGGCCGAGCCGGCATTATGAGTTCCTATCCATAGGCTTTTGGCATTTTGGGCACCTCTGATCTAGATCAATCATACTCAATGCAAGTAGCTCATAGCGTTCATGGTAGAGACCTGCCCGAGTAAGTAAAAAAGTAAGCGAGTAATACTCGCCGAGTATGATTACCCAACTGTCAAATTAACACCGTGGCACCGAAGAATCGTAGGAACCGCACTGTTTTAATCAACTTATTTTTTGATTTATTTCTACTTTGTAGTCGTGTATAATGGACTTATCTAAAATCATGGAGTCGGCAGAGTATAATAGGATGGAAATTCTACAATAGAAATGCAGAGGCAATTCTTGAACAATGCTTTCAGATATTTGACGAAACACTTATATTTAGCCGAGAACATAAGATTGCAGAATTTAAACAGCTGCGCTATTTCAAAGAAGAGGAACATTAGGAGATCTTCAACCTCGTTAAACAAGATCTGTTTTCTATTTTTTTTAAAACATATGTAGCATGGCCAATTAAGCTTGGAAGAACTGGCCGAATGTAAAAAAAACAGGGAATGAAACCGAATCGTATTTCGGTTCCGGTTCTGTTACGTACCGAAACTTAAGGTTCTGTTCTGATTCTAATATTATTTCGGTAAACGGTTCCGTACCTGAGGCGAGCCCACAAGTATAAAGCACTCTCGCTACACTTTGTATGCAGAGTTGTAATACGGAGTTTGTGAAGTCTTCGATGCTTCGGTTATCGAAAATTCGAAATGCGTTCGTATGCATTCCCACACAAACATATATACGCTCAGCGAAATTCAATTAAAGGCAGGTCCGTTTAGTCACCTTAAAATGTATTGAAACCAGAAGGCATCTTCCAATCCTATTCTCCCTTTTACATTGGTCTCTCTATTTCTATTTTTAACTTAAAGAGAGCATTAAAAGTTAGTTTAGACTAAGGCTTGCCAATTATTCAGTGTTTGTGAACGTTTTCATGCGAAATTCTATTAAAGGCAGTGTGTTTCAAGTCCTCAAGGAAGAAGAAGGTGCAAAATTTTTTTAATTTGATAGTTTGATTATAATTTAAACAGATACAAATTATATCCTATTGAAAATTTCCCTCAATATTAATATGGGAAAGGGAAAAAAATTATCATCTTAAGAAACATCCAAAATCCTTGCTTACAAGGATACTGGCATGTCTAATAGGCAAATTGCCATTAAATTGAAAAGATCTCCATCTGCAGTGGATAATAAATAATCAATATAAAGCAGAAATATAGTACAAATCGATCAAATAATAATAATCAAAAGATTTCTTCTCGTGTAAAATCCGCTATAATTCGGGCTGGCTTACAAAAAAATGCAACTGCATCGCAAATAAGAGCTGACTTACAATTACCCGTTACTAAGCGTCGTGTACAATAAATTTTATTTGGAAGTAACCAGCTTTAAAGGAATCGCATAAAGTTGCAATATTGGAGTTTGCCGAAAAACACATATCATGGACCGATCAATGGAAAAGGTAACATTTTCAGACGACAAAAAATTGAACCTTGACGGTCCAGATGGTTTTAATTATTACTGGCACGATTTGAAGAAGCCCGAATCCTTTTCTACTAAGCGGAACTTTGGAGGAGGTTCGTTAATAAAATGGGCTGGTTTTAGTTACTATGGAAGGACCCCCATATATGAAGTGAATGGGCGTATGAACTCGGAAAATTATATAACCATGTTGGATGAAGTATTAATAAACTTTTTGGATCAGCAACCTAATTCAGACACCATTTTTCAGCAGGATAATGCTGCCATACATGTATTACGACTCAGCGTTAATTGGTTTCAGGAGAGCAGATCGATGTTATGAAGTGGCCAGCACGTTTCCCAGATTTAAATCCTATAGAGAACATGTGGGGTAACTTGGCACGACGTCTATATGCTGTTCATCGCAAATTCGACTCGGTGGAAAAGCTCAAAATTGCTGTAGTCAATGAATGAGCCCAAAATTCCTACTTCAGAGTTTCAAAAGGTCACAGACACAATGCCAAAACGAATTTTTGAAGTGATTTCTAAATCTGGAAGGTGGACTCATATATTGTTTTCTTGCCATATAATTTAAATACATGCCTTTAATTGAATTTCGCTGAATAAAAATTAATTTTTTGAAAATAATTTGTTTGTTAATCTAACACCTGTTGATTTGTAGTATTAAGACATTTGATGAACTAATATCGTTATTAACTTTATTATTTAATAAAAATTTGATTCATTTCTCATCTAATCCCATTAAACATAAAATATCCAGGTGCCTTTAATTGAATTTCGCTGAGTTTATATGTGTGAACGTGAGAGCACACACGGTAATATACTCTTAAAACATCTCCAGGTAGTAAGAGAATATTTTCCAAATAAATTAATTGCCTTTTCTTTGCGGTCGAAGGGGTCGAAAGTTTATTTTCCAACAGGACAACGCTTCAATGCTTGGCTTGCGGGCAATAAAGTTCGGTTTTTGGAGTATCCCTCGTGCTCCCCGGACATGAAACCGATGGAAGACCTGTGGGCGTGCTCAAAAACCCTACGTACAATAGTACTAAGGAGCTCAAATAGGTAATAATTAAGGCATGGGAAGTACTGTCTCTTTGTGATTTAAAAACCTCGTAGACAGTATACCGAATAGGATCTATGAGTTAATAAGTGCTAAAGGAGGTTACACTCATTCTTAAAGTGAATAAATATATATTGATTAGTTAACATTTTTCTATAGTTAAATATCACTTAAAGTGCGGCTATAGTGATGCACCTCGCACAAAACGAGAATGAAACATAACGGTTAATTTTTGCACTGAGAGTGTTGAAGTTTTTCATTTATTTTCTCTTATTTTGAACGATCTTTCAAACGGTAGTCGCAAAGTTTTTCTAGCTACACTGTTTCTATGCGCACACTTAAAAAACAAAGTGCGGATATAATTTTGTTCCAGGGTTTATCAATTGTAGACGGGTAAATGGGAAATGTAAGTCAATTGCAAAAAATGTAAGAAAATTGCAAAAAAACTTTCAAAATTTAATAGTATGATCAGTTTAGCGTATCATGAAGATGGGTAAATAGATAGTGAAGATTAAAAGGTTGAAAAGATGGGAAATGTTTAAAAAGCATTTTCTTAAGCACGGGTTTGTTACCATGGATATCCTTTAGGTGTGAACTGAGCTTATGCATTGATCATGGCATAATTTTCCACTTAGTTGGGAGTAAATTTTGTTTGGTATTATTACCAATTTAGATTGTCTTTTTTCCTGCGATTTAATGATTTGTCAGTCAAGGAACGTGGTTTGAAACAGTCTTTATTATCTTGTCTCTATTCTTTGGTCATCCATGGTATTAATCGCAGCTCAGTATTATCATAATCATGGTTAGATAGATACGTGTGTGGTCTTGAAAAGCAGTTTCTTAAGCATTCAGCGGTCTTATTACCATGGAGATCCCTTAATTGCGCTCATGCATTGATCCTGGCATGATTTTCCACTTAGTTCTATTTTGTATCCTCTTTGGTATTTGTTTTCTTTATATAATAAGTCATCAGTCACGGAACATAGGTTTAGTTAACTCACGTTCCACAAAATCTGTAACTAATATAAAGACCCATTTCTTGTTCTATATGAAGTATTCTTCTATTTTGGCCCGATATTAATATCTAAGCGGTCTTGGCCGCTGCTATAAAAGCTCTCCAAATCTTGTTGTTTTGCTCGAGGAGGCTTCAGTTAATCCCATCATGCTTGACAGGCAGGCAATGTCTTTCTTCAAGACTTTCGGACCCGATTTTTCACTGAAGATTTGCCTTAATCTAATGAACCACATGAGCTGGATTTGTTTGAACTATTTGAACCTTGATCTATTTGGTTATTGAGCTTGATCTGTTTGGAGTCACTGGGAAGCAATTTCTGACTTGTTTTACGTAAACCTTTCTTTAAAACCAATCAAAGGGCACTTTGACTCCTTTTAAGTAGGGCTCTAGTGTGTAGCTTACTTGAGACGACTGGCCAGTGAAGAGGCCACCTCACTGGTATCCAGATTGGTTTTATGCACCAGAAAGCATACATATTCGGCCGGAAAGTTCCAGCGATTGTCACCTAAGGTAGAAATTTTAAAAAACATTTGTTTAAAAGTGGCCACTTCCACGTACCACGTCCTGGCTTAGGCTTTAAAATGCGTAGGGTTTTCTTTTCCTCCATCTGTATGTCTTCTTCCTCCTTTGGCTCCTTTGGCTTGGCCTGTCCCAAAGTGGTGGACACCAGTTTGCCTTTGTACAATTGCTTAATGGTTTGATGTATGTGAGTACGTTGCTCCTTGTCCAGGCTGGTTACATCTATTTCCACTTTTTGCTCCTTGGTTGAGTCATATTTGGCCTCAGCCAAAGTGGCCACATCCTGCCACACCTGCTCCCCTATGACTGACTCCAGTTCCTGACGCCATTTGGCCAGCTGCTCAGGCTCCACCTCTGTAAAATATTTTCCAAATTAAGTTTCATATTCATTTTAAGCATATACACACGTTCAATGACCACTTTTGGCACTGTCAGATCATTCAGTTCCAAGACTCTTCCTTCGTTATCAATTTCGTTGACATGGAAATCGGAAAATCTGGATTTAAGTATGGCCGTGAAACCAGGAGCCTCGGGATTGGTGAATTCTGTTATGCCCACTTGAGGTTCAAGCAAGGTAGTCTTTTGCTGGAAAGTGGATCTGGGGGAAACCAAAAACGATTAGAAGTTGAACAGAGGGAGAGTAAGTTATGCTCTCTAACCTGTTGCGTGGGGCATTATTGTTTTCAGGGCGCTCAGTTCGTTCCTTTTTTTGGCCACGCCAATTGTTTTTTTGGTATGGCTTGGAATGAAAGTTGCGTCGACCGCGTCCTCTGTCCTTTCCCATGGCAATTGTTTAAATTAAAATGCAAGCCGGTCCACGTGAAGTTAAGAACAGCTGCTATAATACAGTTAGCCAACACTGGAAATTGAAATGTTATCGAAAATAACTAATCAAAGGTGGTCACCCTAAACTCAATATTAGTCTCAGTCATTGACAAAAACAGGACATTATTAAACAAATTCCAGCAAACAACAAAGGAAATGCTGCCGCATCTAAACGCAGAGGATTATATGCCGCCACTGACGCGAAAGGTGTACATTAATCCCAATTTCCAAGGCCAGCAAATGGCACGAACCCAGGGCTTATCGCTGCAAGGTCAAATTACGCAGCCATATCAAATGCCAAGTCAGCCGCCCACCCTGCCTCAGCAGATTCCCGCCATACACGTCAATCCGCATTTTTTGCAACGTCAGCAGGCCATGTACCAAGTTCAGCAGCTCCAACAAATGCAGCACCTGCAACAGATGCATCTACAACAAGTTCCACAGTCCTTTTATAATGCCTGCCAGCCGCCGCCAAGGATTCAAGAAGTGACTGCTGCGCCACCACCACCACCACCACCAGCGGCCAAAATCATCAGCAAAGCCAGCACTTGCCTGGTGCGTAAAGTGTCTGTGCCTAAACCCAAGCCTGCTGCCAAACCCATTTCTGCCGCCGTTAAGCAAGCCCCTTTGGTTAGCATCTCCAAGCGTAAGATTGTGCGTCAAGTGGCCATGAAGCCTGCTGCAGCAGCTGTTAATTCAACCACAAAACGCACCAAATACAAGCTGGTGCGTGCCATTTCTTTGACCTTCACTCCTTTGGTCAAAAAACATCGCTCCATACGTGATTTTGTGGGTCAATTTGCTTTACGACGCAACAACGACTCTAGGTATGGCTTTCTACCTCTAATAAAATCCACTTAAATCGTTTAACCACTTCAATTTCAGCTCCAAACCCCAAATTTTAAAACAAAGTGTAAACAAATCCGTAAGCATGGTCAGCATACATGGCGTAATGTACAGAAAGACGGCTAAGAATAAGCTGATCAAACTTGATGCCCCCACGACTGCACCCACTGCAGCTAGTAGAACTCTAAAGAGAAGCCTTTCCGGTCGCACTTTATTTGTCAGCGGCAACAAGTTTGTTTTGGATTCCACGGGTTGTCGACTCACACGCGTTCAATCCGCCCCAGTGGCTTCGGTTAATTCAAGCAAATTGCCCCGTCGACGCATTGATTTTGGCGGCTTAACCTACATAGCTTCGGCCAAAACTCAGAATGTTTTCATACGCAACACGAATCATTTATCGCGTGCCCATTTAATGTCCGCCAGGCAACGCAGTTTGCAGCTACTCAACGGTTCTAGGGTCAAAACAAATGTTCCCTGTGGCATCTATCAACGTTTGGGCAAATGTGCGGCTCATAATCGTGGAAAGTGTCGCAAATTGCATGATAAGCGACAGGTGGCCATATGTCCCAGGTTTGTGTGTCGGTTTATCTGTTCCACTGCTGTTTTTTTTGGCCTAATTTCTCTTATTGCAGATTCCTGCGTGGCGAGTGCACTAAATCCTCATGCCTGCTCTCGCACAATGTCACTTTGGAGAAAATGCCCGTTTGTCGTTATTATTTGCTTGGAATTTGTGTAAGGGAGGATTGCCCCTATTTGCATAAAAAGCTTAGTCGCAAGGCGGATATTTGTATTGATTTTCTGCGTGGATATTGTTCTTTAGCCGCCGAGGTATGTTGACTGACTCTTTCAAAAAACCCCGAAAATTCCCCATTAACACTTTCTCAATTATTTCAAGTGCAACAAACGACATGAGTTTGTGTGTCCCGAACTGGAGCGCAAGGGCAAATGTGAAATAGCCAATTGTTCCATCTGTCAGCAAAAGCCCAAAAAACTCATCAAATTGAAACCGAAAGCCAAAAGCAAAGTAGAGCCTAAACCATTAGAAGTTGATGAGGAAAATGCCTCTAGCAAATCGCGTTACTTCAAGTGCGATGAAGATCAACAGGAGATTGCTACTGCTGCTGCTGCTGATGATGATGAACAACTCTCTGACGATGAAGATGCCGCCACAGTCAGTGGACTTGGTCAACGTCCCAAGCTGGGCACACTGCCCGCTTTTATTCCACTCGGCAACGAGGAATAGGATTGATTGTTTCACTTATGTGACATGACTTGGACACAACGTTTCAGGTACCAATTAATATCGTTAAGTATCGTTAAATTCGTTTAGCTTAAGTTTTAATTTCTTCAGTTTACATTTCACATTTAATAAGAAATAAAGATACAATATATTTGCCTAAAAAAAATGATAATACATGGGTTTATTACTCGGCAGCTGTGTGGGAAGAGTAAGTATGTTACCTGGATAAAAAAAAGGTGTGTAGATATAAGTTTTGAACGAACCAAAGGAAACCATGAATCGATATCCAACGATTCACACAAGCGAAATATGTAGGCTTACTTGGAACACTGGGAAAGAATGAGAAACTGACTGGCAGAAACTAGGTTGCAATTAAAGTGAGTTCGAAAATGTACAATTCGAAGGTTCCGTGAACGGTGTTCGGAAGTCAAAGAACCCAAAGTTGAGCATTGTTGCTATACCTGTACGTAGGGTAATTTTGGACCACTTTGAGCAGATGCCTGCTATGTAATAGCTATGTTTCTGGTTCTGGTGGATTAATTATGTGTTTCTTGAGGTACGAAATAGCATATTAGTTTAATTAAATTGTCATAAGATTGAAGGTAAAAAGTATGCTGGAAGAAATGGGCCGGGGAAAAATAGTCCTTAGCAGGGCATAATCCCGAAACGAATTTCGGTTCCGGTTTCGATACCGGTACGTCCCGAAATGAATGTTCCGGTTAAAGGTTCAATTTCGGTTTTCAATTAATTCCGGTTTCGATACGGTACCTGCATTTTTATTTCGGTATACCGGTACGTACCAATATAAGTAATGATTATTTTTAATACTATAAAAACTAAATTCTGAGATAAATCTAAATCCATTTTATTCCTGTTTAATAAATAGACATCGTTTTAGGTTTTTTTTGTTTTGGTCTAAAAAATTCAAAATTTTCGCATTGGGCTAATCAAAATATTTAAAATTTTCCAAGATGATCATATCCAAAATATGCTTTTTTAGGTAAAAAGCATATGCTAAAATAGGGGTAAAATAGGTCGAAATAGGTCAAAATATGTTAAAATAGGTTAAAATATGTCAAATATGCTCTTCTCAAAATACCACTAAAAATTCCGTACTTTGTTTAGAACGCAATTAATACTAAACTCGAGAAGGTACTATACACAGGCAGGCTCTATAATCAAGCGTACTGTTCAGCACAATTACGGTAAATGGTTTGAATTGTATTGTACTTCCGTTTCCGTACGATAGGAGTCGAATAGTAGTGACCGCAAGGCAGTACCGAATTTGTGAGTGTGTTCAGTTCATACGAGCAAAAAGGATTCGGGGACGCGGAACCCATCATAAAAATATTAGAAATTCGGTTTTGCTTAGCATTTGGCGACCTCATTAGTTGCGGAAAATAATGGAGCTGATGACGTTTCGTATTTTTTCTTCCACCATTTTTCCTACGTTGGTCATCATGGTACGCGGATCGGTAAGATCACAACATAGCTATGTAGTTGCTGTGGTATTTAAAAGCAATTTTTAATTAATTATAATTAAATTACACGGAGGGCCTAAGTAAAAAAGTATGCTTATGCAATAGTTATGAAAGGATTTTCACTTAATTGGTATTTTAATTTGCGCACCGCAATTTAAGTTTGTCAATCACAATAAAGTGATTTTAAATACAATTCTTCTTTTTCGTCCTTCTTTTTTCATTATCTAAACTCTACTCTCCTCAACTTCTTTGCAAAATTTTTTTAAATATTATAATATTATATATGCCTTAGACATATTTCCGAAATAGGTCGTATGTAATTGCAAACGCTAATTTAATTATTCTACTTTCATGAAACAAATTTGTATGCAACAGAAATTTTTGGACCGCACAATAAAAATTGTTTCACCTAATAATAAAACGAATCAAAATTAACACAAAAGAATGGTTTCACATTTAAATCTTATTTTTTTTAATTAATTAGATAAATATTACATTATGTATTATTAGTTTTCGAATTTAATTTCGAATTTTATACGTCCACCATTAGCATTCTTGTGATTTGCTCGCAGTGACATTATTGCATTAAATGTGGTTGAGTCCATGGAACTTCTTAGCGGATTCATTATAAATTTTACGCCAGAGAATAGGCGTTGCACGCTTACATGCGTAGCTAAAACATAAAGAACGACTTTTGAAATCGCACACAATTCTGGGAGCTTTGTGGAGTATTATTACCAAGAATCCTTTCCTGGAAATTCACATACGCCTCCACTTCGTCGGCGCATTCAGATGAACCAGAATTTGAACAGTGATTGATCAGCAAACGACAAAATTTGTGAAAAAATATTATGTAAAAGATCGATAAAAAAATTTTTTTTGCTCAGTACTTAGCGTTACGTTAGACCTAGGGTCCAAAAATATTGCACATAGAAAAGCATTGTTTTCAAAAGATGATTTCTCCCGCTTTTCTATTTCGTGAAAAACGATTTCACAAGAGAGGACGAATTTGTTGATATTTCCAATTTGCAGTGTATACAAATGGAATAAAAATCGCCCAAAACTAAATTTTTGGATTTAAGTTTAGTTGTGTCCGCTTCCGCTGATTTTAATGTGCGTACAATTTCGTGAACTGAGTCCCACACTTTCCGGTTCAGAAGAAAGTACTTATCTGCAGCCGTAAAATTGGAGCAAGAGTTGAAGATGTCTTCCGCCAGCAAATATTTTGGTATCCTGTAGGATGAGCTCCAACGCGTGGGGCAATCGATGGGTGCTTAAGTGTTATGAGTCATAACTTATGACTCCTAAAAAGTTGCAAGAAAATCTGGCATCGTGTAAAGGTCGTTTTATAATTGGTTTTTTGCATTACAAATGTCTGACTAAAACTACGATGCGCTCTACAAAGGTAAAAATACCGAAACTGTACCGGTACCAACGTTTCGGTTTCGTTCCAGTGATATCGGTTCCAATAATAACGGTAAACGGTTTTCGGTTCCCAAAAAAATCAAAAATTGTTTCCATTCCGGTTCCGGTTCCGGTACGCGATTTGAAACGGTTTATTTCGGTTAACGGTTCCGGTTCCTGTATCGGTATTATGCCCTGGTCCTTAGATTGCCATTATTTAATATTTTGGACATTTACGGAAGTCACTAATCTTATTTGGTTGCCAGATACTGCCAAATGTGGACTTTTGAATGAAAGCTACATCTAAAAATTTACCGATCTTAACGAAACTCTGCCAAAACGTTAGGCTTCAAATAAAATATGCGCCCAAGAATTTTCGCCTGGACCACTCTAATCTTTGATAGGTGAGACTGTGCTGCGATTACATAAATTTGTATGCCGTATCTGCATACCGGAGCCAGAATAGCCTTGTAGATTGGGACTTTATTCCTGACAGCTTGTTCTTGGAGTTCAGGAGCCACCACATGAGCCGTGCTTTGGCCTTGACATGGTGTCCAAAACGAAGTTTTCTGTCCAGTGTCACCCCAAGGTATTTATGGGCTGCTTTATGCTCCATAAGCTGACCGTGCAAGAATGCTCCCGAGCTGGTGTCTCGACGGGTGGAATAAGTCACCAAAGCATACTTGTCCGTGTTTATGGCAATGTTCCATCTGAGGACTATGTACTTTACAAAGATCACAATTTCATGATGTGGTTATTTTCTGAACTAAGTGTCTGTTTAGGGGCGATAGGCTTAGGTAGTGGAAAAAGTGGCAAAAAATATTTCCAGAAATGCAATTGAATCACCAAAAAATCTATAAAATGGTACATCGTTTGATATTTTTTTAGATTTCACCCTCTTTCCATCCAAGCCAAAAATGGAGCACCCAAAACCCTACAAAACGATGCCTCATTTGATAATTTGATTTATTTTACACCCACCCCCACCACGATAAGTCAACCCCCACACCCCCGATCAAAAAATTATGTCCAGAAACAAAATCAGAGCACCCAAAATCCCCCGAGTATTGATTTTGACACCTCTAAGCCCAAAGACAACGACGTTATTAATTTCTGCCGGTCAGTTTTCCATACCATCCCAGTGTGCATGGTGTTCTAATGAATCTAGGCTCTACTTCTTCTAAGAAGAGAAAACAACTTACTAATAAGGGTCATTCACGGAGAAAAAGAAAAAACGAACGGAAATGAATATGGAAAAGTGTGTGTTATGGAGTTGCTGAGATATTGCTATGACATCTACTTTGTTATTTTGAAAATCGGCATAACTAAACCAAGGTCTGTGTCAAATCTTACATCTCTAGTCGTCAGTCGGGCCAAGAGATTTATGTATAGATATAAAACGTTTCGAATCGTGTATGGTAACTCATAAATATTTTGATGTCCAAATCCCTAAACTACATAAATTCTTGATAAGCACGACGAAAAGTTCTGACATTTGCTGCTGTGCTGTGACTTGTCAGTCACAGCGATAAAGTCACACTTAGTACATGCTCATCACTCATAAAAACTATAGAGCAGATGGTCACACTGGTCAAGATCGTTCAAAACATAATCTCTTGACTTTTAATTTCTAACTTAAAACCGCCTTCTAAAATGTCAGCGTCTTCAAAGGGAAAATCTACAGTCAAGCGAAAATCCTCCAACAAAGAACTGACGCCCCATGTGCCCAGCCCCGCCAAGCAAAGAATTGTGGTCACTCCTTGGCGAGACACGTGCGTTTTTCCCCACAACTTTCAGTCTCTCTTGCTCTAATCTTTATAATTTGACCCCATTGCAGGACAGAATTTAACACAGTGTTTAACTGGTTATTCTCCAAGCAATCCACACCAGCACAATGTCGCCAAGCTTTGAGTAAAATGCGCATTTGGCAACTACGACGGGGTAGTCTTTGTCCCGCTGCTGTGCTAGCCACGGGCGTGTTAGTCGAGGCACAGCTGGAGGATAAGCAGGGCAATTCACAGATACAGACCACCTATGCCAGTGCCTTTACACGTTTCTACAACTTCATGTCGTCCATAATACAGGGCCACAACATGGCCAGCATGTATGAAACGGCCAAAGAATTGGGTTTGGAATCGTTTATAGTAGATCTAAGACATTTGTGTGCTCATGGACAGGAGCTACCGCCTGTGGAGGTGCTGCGTAAGACCACGCAACATTGTCTAGACTGGCTAAAGCAATATTATTGGCTGCCGCATAAGGAGACCATGTTGAATTTAGAGGCAAAGAAGTTGCCACGCAAGGACAAGCTAAAGTTTGAGCAGGAGATGAAACAACTGTGTGATTTGTATGATTTGGCCTTGGAGTGTCAAATCAAAGGAGCAGATAAGCTGAAATCCATGGCCAAATTAAAAACTAGCGCGGAGTTTAATAAGATACGAGTCTATGCTTCCAGCAAAAAAGTCAAGACCACCAAGGAGATAATGGAGGCCCTGCTTAATGATTTTGGTTTGCTAATTAAGAAGGAAGCCTCGGCCATGAAAGATTTGCAGGACATTTATGTAAAATCTTTGCTTAAAATGTCATTTTTCCTAACCGCCGGCTTGGAATTTAAGGATAAAGAAGATTTAGTCATAGAGGCCACACAGGAGCTATTCAGAATGTTGGCCACACAGGGTTACATAGAAAATGTGTTTGTAAGCTTAATCCAGCTGACAGAGGACTCGAATGAGCAGGAGCAAAGGCGTTTAGGGGCCAGCTATTGGGCTTGCAAAATGATTGAAACCTTTGGCATGCTCAGCCGCATGAAGAAAATGTACAAAGAGGAACTGGAGTTGGTAAGAGCCTGGGGTTAGGTAAACAAAATGAAACATATTTGATAACCAATTTCCAATTATTTGTAGAACGCTCAATTCAAGCCCACAGACTTTTCATCGCTCAACAAACCCGTAATGTCCAAAACCATGAGAAATCTATTGATACACTCGGGCGTAGATGTTTCCCTAACATTGGTCTTTGGTGAAAATCCCAAAAAGCCACGTACTTGGGTATTTGAAATGGACTTTATACTACAACGTCTGCCAGCCATGAGCAAATACTCCGCTTCTATACTTAAAGGGTAAGAGAAAGGAGATTTGAGTACAAAACAATTTATAAACGGTTTCTCTTTTAGATTACTTCCGCTGGTGGAGCCTCCATTTAGCCCAGGGCAGTTAAAGGATTTGATTAAACTGTGCAACATACGTTTACAATTGGCGGAAGAGGAGGAAGAAAAGGACAGTGCTAATAAAATATCCCCAAATGATTGTAATTTGGATAATTTGGAAAAACTTTTAGGCCAGTTGGAGCCAAATGAAAGTAGTAATTATGGTGCCGCAGAAGGCTCAGAGTTTGGTTTATGGAAACTAGAGACAGGCAAGTTTAATAATAGAAAAATTTAAATTAAGACTAACATTTTCTTGTTTTTACAGAACATAACTGGTCGAAATGTGCCCTGGGAGTGCTGCCTTGGGCTTAAGTGCGTAAAGTTGTAAAAAAAGACGATTAAAATTGAATATAATAATTTATTTGTTGGAATCATTTCATTTTGTTATCTTTATAAATATCGATGTGTAGGAGGATATAGATAGATAGATACGCTCAGCGAAATTCAATTAAAGGCAGGTCCATTTAGTCACCTTAAAATGTTTTGGAACCAGAAGGCATCTTCCAATCCTATTCTCCCTTTTTCATTGGTCTCTATTTCTATTTTCAGCTTAAAGAGAGCATTTACAGTTACTTTAGGCTAAAGCTTGCCCTTTATATAATGTTTTTGAACGTTTTGAAGCGAAATTCTATTAAAGGCAGTGTGTTTCCAGTCCTCAAGTAAGAAGAAGGTTCCAAATTTTCTTAATTTGATATTTTGATTATGTATACTTTTTATAAACAGATACGAATTATATCATATTGAAAATTTCCCTCAATATTGATATGGGAAAGGGAAAAACATTATCATCTGAAGAAACAGCCAAAATCCTTGCTTACAAGGATGCAACTTCATCGCAAATACACTAGTGGGCATAATTATTTTGATCAAAAAAAAACCTTAAATAAACCAATATATCATTTAAACAAAAAATCCTAAAATTTTGAAATTTATATCGAATACTGGTATAAAAGTAAGCTTTCAATAAGACATAAGTAGTACACAATCAGCTGCTTAGGTTAGAAAATATAAATCAAAATGTGCAAATGGGGGTTGGCATAAGTATTTTGACAAGATTTCAAAATAAGTTTATTCTCAGCACAGAACCTTAAATGGTAAAAAATTTATTGTTTCTAGACAAGTTTTTCCCGCTGAATCCGAATCTGGCTTTAGAAATTCCATATCTCTAATGAATTAACTGTAAAATGGACATAAAAATGCCAAAAATGGCGCTTTTTGCCCAATTTCCCTGGACCCTGTGTCCTAGAAACGTGCTATTATTAAAAAATTTGATTTGTCAAGTTATAGTACTTAGTTTTATCTGTAAATTGTAGTTCATACTTTCTTCATTTTATAAGATATAAGTTCGTTATCGATTTGCGAAGAATGGCCGATTTGCATGAAAATTTAAATTTTAGTACTGAGCTACTGATTTACAGGCAAATCGGCCATACTTTGCAGATCGATAACGAACTTATATCTTATGAAAATGAAGAAAGTATGAACTACAATTTTCAGATAAAACTGAGTACTATAACTTGACATTTACAAATTTAAAAAAAAAAAATGAAGTCTAAACCAGCTTTAAAGGAATCCACTTAAACTGCAAAGATTGTGAGTTTATTGCCAAAAAAAGTCATCGGACCGATCACATTGGGAAAAAGGTAATTTTGCATTTGGCAGAGAAAATTCAAAAATCAGTCCAGATAACAAAATCATCAAAAAATTTAAACTTAAACTAACAAGAAATAAACCTTGCCTAACTTCCAACTACTATAATACTATAATATATAATTATCAGAGATTAAAACCGAAACCGTAACCGTAACCGCTAAAAACACTTTAAAATTTTGAAAACCGAAACCGTAACGAACCGTAACCTGAAAAAATTATTTCTTATAACCGTAACCGTATAACCTTTATTTACAAAACCGGTTATCAGTACCGTAAACCGAACCAAATATGGGTTAATTTCGGTTTTTCTCTACACAAAAGAATACCGAAAATTTATACTTATGAGTTTATTCACTAAAGTTGGCTGCTTATTTATTTTGCGCCATACTGTTGCTAATGGGCTGGCATAACTACGAAGTGCCGGAGCGTATTTTATACATTGGTGCTAAACAGTTATGATAGAAGACAGAAGCTAGGTACTCGTACGCTGGAAATTTGTAGGAACGGATATTTTGATAATTTCCAGAGCTGTCCGACAATTTTGTTTGTAAATAAAGTTTTGCAACAATCTTTCGGCTGGGTACTAAAACGCGTTTAATCACGCAATTGTTTCCGCCTTACTATGCAGCAATCATCTAACTCAGTCTCACTTTGTCGTATTCATGCTCAAGGTGGAATTAAAAAGGTGAAACCGAAGAGCACATATATTGGCCCGCAGTAGTGGCTGGACGGTTTCTTCTCTTTGTTATGCACATGGTGCGCGGTTTGAAGGATACGAAAAGGGAACATGAGTCAGAATGAAAGAAAGATTATACACTTACTCGCACTTACAAACACCAGAATAATGACAAGCTATTGAATTAATTGGAATCATCGGAACAAAGCCCAACTAAGTCGCTGATTGAAATTTGTACCACCGTAGACTCCGTTTTACAAACAAACCTCAAAATGGTCAAAGCGATATTTGGGACGTACCTACTTCATAACGATTAAGATGTCATTTCTGAGAATAAATCATTTTTTTAAGAAAGACATAGCGAAAAATTAAGGCATCTGTTGCTCAATGGTTATTGTATTCTAATTAAATAAATACCTGATACTCTTCTCTGAATGAAATAAGCCTTTGCGTATATTCTGATGAAACCAAAATGTTAAATTTTAAACAGGCTGCAAATAATGAAAATTCTGTAAAAGAATTGAACTAGCGCATTTATCGAATAATTAGTATTCCAATGGGGCAAGATTTGTCAGTATATTTATACTAATAACCTCGTAAACTGTAACTGAAACCTGGAAAACAGAATAATAAAGTTGAATAAACCAACCCTAATCCCTAACCGCAAACCATATCTCAACCTGTATTATAACCGTAACCGGAAAAAGCGATCGGTCAAAACAGTAACTGTAACCAAACCGCTATTCGGTTTTAGTTTTAACTTGATAACTATTATAAAAATGTTCCAAAATATGTATTTGAGAGAAAACTAAAAGATTTAATCAAAGTAAAGCGCAAAAAATATAAAAAAAATTTTTACTTTAACCAAAAAATTTGATGTACCCTGTTAACCTTAGCACTCGCAATGATCATTCATTTCAAAGCCCACGAATTTTTCAACCAAACGCTTTATAGTTCTGTTCCCAATAAAGCAAGGTCGTAACTGAACGAAAA
>JAEIFU010001580.1:0-48898 GCA_018904235.1 Lordiphosa stackelbergi | reverse complement strand
ATATATCTGCCTCTGATCCATTCAAACGGTTGAGACGGTGCAGAGCAACATATTCGCAAAATGCTTGCTGCTCCCTGGTATATGCGTAACTCCACCCTTTAGAGATCTCATCTCAATCGTCAAACCAGCAGATGTAGAGAACGATTGCAGGCCCACACAAAGTATAATTAACCACACAGGTATAATTAAAGATGCGTTGTTATTATTTAAAATTATCGTTTAAAAACATTTATTTTTAACCATCTCATCCTTCGATGTAATTGCGGACCTTTTCTCTGATATGAGGTTTCCGGCTTGAGAGAAGGCTCTCTCTGATGAGGCACTGCTTGCAGGAGTGGGCAAAATTTGCAGCTAGCTTTGTACAGAAGGGGAAACTGGTCTTTATGGTTTTCCCACCATTTTAACGGATCAAAGTTTTCAGTAAATCTGCTCGTACTGCTCGTATATGCTTTTATATCCCGATTAATTATGTCCTCTTCAGTTTCGTGTGAAAAAGATCGTACGAAGTCGTCAAATGCACCATTTCCAGTTGTGGGATTGCTTTCCTTATCCAATATTTTTCCAAAGATTTCCCACACTCTGCTTCTTCCACGCTTTGGGCTAATGCTGAACTCTCCACAAATATGCTTCTTTTTAATATCTTCTTGCGTTGATATTAAAGCCTCCGTGGAACATGATGAAAACTAAAACTTTAACTTTAGTCTATACTTATTTGAAAAACTTTTACCTAATCTAAAACGTTCTAAATATTAAACACACATATACTTACTGATTGGTCCAGTGCAGTTTCATAATTTTGATCCATTTCTTTTCAATAATTTGACAACGAAATTGAAGAAAATTAATTTTGTTTAAATTTGCTCAGAAATGACTGACAATTAGGCTCTGAGCTATTTAATCTATTCATTGAACCCTTTGAGCTATTTGAGTTGAGCATGATTGATCTAGTTGCTTTTTTGAGTTGATCTGAGCTGAATCATTTCAAACAGATCAAAAAGCTCAACAATAATTTTGTAAGCTATGAGTAGAAGTTCATACATAGTTCAAATCAGAAACATAGTCAATGGGAACTTTGATTCGATTCATGCAGGGCTCTAATAAGGACCATATGAAAATTTGAGTTCAGTGTCAGATCAAAGAAAACGAGAGCGTAAGTTAAAGTCGGCTCTAACCGACTTCGATATACCCGTTACTCATGAAAAAACATGTTTAACAGTGTTCCCGCTTTCCTTAGTGTAACCATCCAAAAAGTATGCAACATTTTTTAGGGTGGTGGCGGGGAGGGCTTGGTTCACTATTTTGCTTATAACTTAAGAACCGTTCATCCGATCTTTATCATTTCTTCGGCAAATCGATTAATTTTGCTAATTACTAACTATCTTAGGTACAAATACTCTATCTTTAAAACTGTAGGAGATATGACGTTTTTTCCAAATTGTGGGGACTGGAGGGGACGTGGCCAAAATTTGAAACAAACTTGATCTGCGTGCAGATAAAAGAATCATTTGTCCCATACATGTCAAACCTCTATCTCTTACCATCTCTGAGATCTAGGTGTTCATACAGACGGACGGACGGACGGACGGACGGACGAGGCTAAATCGACTCGGCTGTTGATGCTGATCAAGAATATATATACTTTATATGGTCGGAAATGATTTCTTCTGCCTGTTACATACATTTGCACGACTTTAGTATACCCTTTTTACTCTACAAGTAACGGGTATAAAAATTGATAGGGATTCACATATGATGTTGTTGTTTCTGGTCTGAACGCGTCAACCACAAAACCTTAGCTCGGAAAGAAAGCGAGATTAGAGCACGCATTTGAATTTGTTGTTGCTTTATGTAGGCACCCCTGCCCTAGAGTCATAGGATTCAGGTTATATGAAAACATACAACCGGCATAATTCGCGTTTTTATTAGACGTTGGTTATTTTTATAAAAATATTGTACATGTTGATTTACTCGCTGTTTTTTATCCTACATGGAATATCACTTCATGGAAACTAAATTTATGCCTAAGTCTTTTGTTATATTCTCCACGTGGTGTATTTGTTGTCAAAAAATTCAAATTCAATTACGGACTTAATGCCCATTTGCTTTATGTCCGGACAAGTTTTTCTCACTAAAACTACTTGTACAACCCATTCTTCCTATGGCAGCTAATTGCTATAGTCTTCCGATTTGGAACTGGGCAAAATTGTGTGGGAGCATATTATATTGATCAGTAACATGTTTGGGAACGATCTTCTATCTTTTAATGACAGCTATACTATATAATAGTCCGATTTTCATAAAGCAATTGGAATGAAATTGTGTGAAAGCATAGAAAACGAAGTTTGGAGACGTTTGCTTTTGAGAAAAAACAAGTTTTTCTCACTAAAACTACCTTTTCGACAGATCGATTCTAAGGCAGCTATATGATATACTCATCCGATCCGTCCGGTTCCGTCAAATGTGCAGCGTATTTGTACCGAAAGACTTCGTGCAAAATTTGGTTAAGAAAGCTTTAAAACTGACGTAGGAGATATCATAGAATCAGACAGATAGACGGACTTGGCTTATCGACTTGGCTGTTGACGCAGATAAAGAATAAATATACTTTATAGGGTCGGAAATGATTCCTTTTCCCTGTTACATACTTTTGCATAAACTTACTGCTGGAAGACCTTCGACTACGACTGACACCGCCAATGTGTATCGTTTGGTCAAAGTTTTAAAACCGCGGCTCTCAAGGCTATCCCGGGGAATGACTTCCGTGAAGCCTTCAATGCTTGGAAATCACACTGGCAGCGCTGCATCGACGCAGAAGGAGCCTACTTTGAAAGTTTTTTAAGAATACATTTTTTTAAATCGACTCAGTCGTATTACTTTCCGGACAAACCCTGTATTTGTAAACCATTGGTACAGAGTAAAAATAGAGTGGCTGTCAAGGGACGCCTGGAACGAACGAAGCACTTTACGATGATAGATGGACTGTCAATTTAACTGTCTGCCAAGTTACTGTCAATTTACTATCAGATCACTTTTAGGTCACTTTTAAGTCACTATCAGGTCACTGTTAAGTCATAATTAAGTCACTGTCAAGTCACTTTTAAGTCACTATCAGGTCACTGTTGTCATGATTAAGTCACTGTCAAGTCACTTTGAAGTCATTTTGAAGTCACTGTTAGGTCAGTGACAAGTCACTGTCAAGTCACTATGAAGTCACTGTTGTCACTGTCAATTTCGCAGGTTCTGTTTCGGAGTTGGTATGGAGTACCGAAATTCAACAAAAGAGTACCGAAGTCAATGTCACGTGAAGTACCGAAGTCACCGATGAGAATAACAGGTGTGAAATAAATATGTAAAAATATTTCGTACTAGGCGAAGGACCAATGTACCAAGTGTTTTGGCGCGGAGTTAAAAGAGTAGGACAACTAAAAAAATAAAATGAAAATTCAGGAGAAAGAGGTAACTCAAGAAACAATGATAGGGGTTGAAAAATTAGGTCAGTATAAAAAGAGATGTGAAGTAAGTATTTGAAACGGACAAGAATTAAAAAATAAATCAAGAACAAAGAGGGGTGAAAGAGGACAGACAAGAGAATAGAAATATGAAGAGAAGAACAAGCAGAGGGATGCAAAAAAATAATATAAATAATAAAGAGAAAAAAAAAAGGAAGGAGACAAAGGACAATATGAAAAATAAAAAAATAATGAAAAAAATTATTTATTATTTAATTACTAGATAAAGTAAGAGAAAAGAATAATTTAAAAAAAATAGTAAAAATTAAAAAATAAAAATAAATTTAAATCAAGAAAGAAAAAAAAAAGAATATTGACTAAAAAAAATAATGAAGATACAACTTAACTCTTTAAACCACCTCCGCACCCAAAACCTCACATCCCAACTGCGGCTACGGCAAATGGTAAAAGTGGTTGACTTTGAAAATACAAAATGAAGACAAGGCGTACCCAAAAGAATCTGTTTTAGTTCCCCAGTCGAACGTCCGTAAAACAATTTCGCTCTAATAATCTTCATTTTCGGTCCGTGGGTTTTACTCAATTTCGGTACGGAGAAAATGAAACAATTTTAGGATGCAAATATTTGTTATGTTTATTTATACCAAAAGCAGTGCTAACATTTGTTCACTAATTTTCAAAACTACGACATTTATCATGATGCTAAGCAGACTTTAGTATTCCATTTGCTGCATTCATTTCGCTCTTCACTTTTGGGCCAAGCTCAATTGCTTTGCAAAAGTCACCACAGAAAAGGCCAGCCTTGCCATCTTGAAAATAAACAATTGCATTTCATTTAGATCTTGAAAAATAACAATAACTTGGTTGGACATACCTTGATATTAGTTTCCATGCAGATGGGAAAAGCGGATCCTGCCAAGTATTCAATTGGTTGCTGGGCGCAGTGCAGAAAACTAGTCAACGTCGATTTGTAGCCAGGGCTGGCGCCAAGCCATTTGGAATGAAATATGGCCAGGCCCAGGGCCAGGCAATCGTCTTTGATCAGCTCGCAGGTGTGGCAAAAGGGAAAAGTTTGAATCATTATGACGGCTATATAGATCGAGGTGGCTACTCCGCTCCAGAAGTTGTCAAAAATAAGAAGTTTGGCCAATGCGCAACCCAAACTTATCCCAATAACTAGAAATTGTATTAGGATGGTGCGGGATATAATGGGACGTATTAGGTCGGCATATCTGTCGGGAAAAACCGATTAATATATAGTTGGAAGATCAAGGATATTACTACACACTCCTTGATAAGCTTATGGTACTCAATGCAGTTCACCAATTGCTCGTAGCTCTCCCGTTCACTCTCGCTGGAGTCGGTTTGCAGTTTATTAACCTTCTGCCGCAGAAGATTGATGTGCACACGCATCATGGTAGCGCACAACAGCGGGTACACATCCGCCAGTTGATTCTGCATGACGACAAAGTAGGTAAAGAGAAGCTCCAGGGTAGCAGCCAGCCATAAGTCGCTGGTACTCTCACGCCAATCGATGAAAGGATTGTAGAGACGCCAGGGTGCCGATCCGTTGAGTACGGAACTAATAAATGTACATATAGTAAACCCAGAGTAGACTATCTGGTATACAAGGTAGATCGAATTGCACCTTCGCACACAATTGTTAACCTGAATGCGTTCAGCGCTAGCGTTGCAGTATTCATCCAGACGACTCAGCAGTTCTTTGACCTGTTGGAATCGCCATTGATTCAGGTGTAGTATAATCACTTTAATCAAAGTTCCCATTGCGTTGAAACTAACTTGCATTAATGTTATTATTTCATCTGGAGTGTAGTTGGAAAATTCCTTAATGTAGCTGGCCAACATTCCAAACGGCACCCAGATCAATCCCCACATCATCCACGTTTTTTGCACCACGTAGAATTGTTTTCCCATTGCAGGTGGTACCCAGCCGACAACTTTCATTCCATATTCAAAATTCTTGAATGCCTCTCGAGAAGATTGCATGACTGTAACACTCGAATTTCGTTAAGATCCACCAATGTCTCAATGCAGCTCTGCAGTTTTGTGAATTGGACCTTCAGCTTCATAGGCTTTGGATAGACTGAGAAAGAAGAAATAATTCAACATTTTGAGTCATTGATTTGGTGATTAATATTTCATTTTGTGCAGCTCGTTGCTGTAAAATTGTGCACATGTTTACCAGCAAGTTCGTTCATATTTTATTAATTGACGGTTTTATTGTCCCTGCAGTTTCAATTTGTCAAGGATTTGGCTCTTCAGTTTTGTTGTTTAATTTTTAGTACATATATTTGGCAATATGTTGTTAAACCACTTAAAATATGTACATTTATGCTTTCCGTCAAGTATCAAATAAAAAAGACAAAGTGCAAAATTACCTTGTCGTGCCTTTGCTTGTATTCTGCCCTTTTGTTGGAGATTACACAGTACTACATTGCGAAATAACCTGGGTTATAACAAATAACTCACGAATGGACCATCTGATTTCATATAACTTTGCTGGCGGTTTGTGATGCGGTTACTACCTTATTCTCATGTTTATCATTGTGTTATTTCAGCACCATTGTCCACTGTCCCACTGTAACTGTAAAGTATCATGGACAGGACATTCATATTTATAGGCTATGTGTACACTGAGAGAATTATTTTGAACAGTTTGACTAGGCAGGTAGCTTCAAAGTGTTTTTGTATTTATTCATTTTAGTGCAAATTATCAGAGCATTCTCTAAAATAATTAATCACCATTTTGAAAAACTTTTTTGATTTTACTACTACTACTAAATTATCAACCAAAAGTTTTATCACTTAATACGGAGATGAATTTCTTTTGGTGTACTTTAAGTATGATAAAAGTTTCTAGTTGAATATTTGATAGTTTAATTACTTTGACAAATCTTTTCACAATAGTTTTTATGAACTTCACGCTTTGTGGACAGTTGATGGTAAATTAAACTTTTGATTTTAACAATTTATTATGCATTTAGACTTTAATTTATTCAACTTGCCCACCGTCCGTAGGTGCAGGCACTTTGCAGACTTAACACCTGCCGCCCAAAACCCGCCGAAATGACGCAAACTCGCATGTTTGCAAGCGAATGTGCGTAAGGCGTCGGCCTCCTTGTCCCACTGCTCTTGAAAGTCTTCCATCCGGCGATCTACTCTTTGAGTGGCCGAAATAAATAAATCAGTGGTTCAGTCAGATACTGATTCTAAGTAAACAGCTCCCTTGGCTGACCCGTGGCTTACCACAGATTGTAAATGGGTGGGCAAGGACCACGGAGTCGGCCTGCTGTCCATAATCTGCTTCCGCAATATGAGTTTGCATCTGAAACAAGAAATGCATGATTGCACTGTTCCACCCGGAAACGCTCCCACTAGAGATCGAGTTTGCTGTGTTTTTTCATAAAACTCAAAATGTAAATAATTACATTGTACATTTACACTGAGGAATATGTTCGAAATATTAATTAGAACCACATATAATTTTGTAATTCTTTTATTTGTACGACTGTTCTAGGTATTTGATTTTTTCTATTTTAAAATATAAAATAATAATTAATAACTGTCCGTGTTGTAAACACACATGTTATTTAAATAAAAACTTACATATAACCAGTCGCGCTTCGCTGCGCCTTTAACAGTATAAAACCATTATCAGAATAAGTATGAAGTTAATCGTGACAGTCAAATATTAGCTGAATTTTCCTCCCTGGGGATTTAATTAATTTGAAAATATATTTTTGAAATTTAACTCCCCGGACAGACCAAAAATCGAATCTAACATATGTACATCTACTTGAAATCAACGTTTTACTAAGTTGCTTTTTCTCCTTTACGACTTCCCTCGAATTTCCACAGACTTACCAACCAATTCCCAACCACTTCCCACCCACTTTCCACCCACTTGCCTTGACAAATCATGTTGACCTTACAAACCGAGTTTCAAGTCAATCGTATGAAAAAACAATTATTTGGCATGTAGAATTTTCCGGGAATTTTTACGCCTGGGGGCGGATTTTCCTACATTGGAAAACCACATTTCAAATTATTTCGTATTTTATCCTTACAAACCGAGTTTCCAGCAAATCGAATGAAAAATCCTTTTTTAATGCAGTATTTTCCGGAAATTTTCCGACCGTAGGGTCAAATTTTCGAACATCGGGAAATCACATTTCAAATTATTTCGTATTTTGTCCTTACAAACCGAGTTTGAAGCCCATCGGATGAGAAATAGTATTTTGCATTCAGAATTTTCCGGCCATTTTCCTCGTGGGCGGATTTTTCGAATTTGGGAAAACACGTGTCGAATTATTTTGCGTACTATGTATAGGCCTTAAATGTAATTCAAAATAAAAATGCCAAGAGAAAGTGTACAAAAAGCAATGAATGAATACATTGATAGTAGGTGTACAAATCAAACTAAATACACCCAGAGAAATCTAGCACGAATCGGCGATACAGAAATCGGCTTCAATTTAGATTATTTCTTCTTGATTTTTAGGGCGAAAAGTTTGCAATTTGCCTAAATTAAAATTAATTTATACTTTTCCATATTTTATCAATTATATCAATGATAACACATTTAATTCCAGAAATTAGAGACTTCTAATGTAGTCGCAATTGCTTTGCTTTGTGTCGACTGCATTTCGACCCCAAATTTAACTTGAGTTACAGGTAGCGATTGTACTTTTTCGCTTGGGGTACTCTGGGGAATCTGCATCAATAAGGAAAACTGCAACTATGTTTGTTAGATGATGGCGTCTCTCTAGGTGTTGTGACAGACAAAGTGTTCGGAGTTATTATGAGGAAGACGTCTCAACTGACAACTGATTAAATTTTTTTTGGTGTGACCGCATATTTTGAAGTCAAAATCTCGGACTGGCTCGATACCAAGTGATTTGTTTCCATACTTTGAATAGTTTTACAACATTTCATCTTTTACACTTTTACTCTTGTACGCCCGATATTTTTAACATACCCCAGGAAAGCAAAAAGTTGTTAATTTCTTTCCAATGTATTTTGCTGTTGAGTCGTAAACTTACTTACTAACTATACGCTAAATGTTTTTTTTTAACAAGGTATTTTAAGTGTGTGTGTGTGTGTGTGTTACGAACTCTGAAAGTAAGTGAAAGCCGGAGCATAGATGATAACCAAATGCTCGGTATGTTTTTTGCCCACAGTATATATATGTATCTCCACCAATGAAAACTGCGACTACAATGCCTCGGATACGGACCCCCTCTGACGACGACCCACGCAAACGTTTTAAGGACCACGATTTGAGGATCCGCACCCTCAACAGAGATGGTGATGATATCGCCTTCTTGAATGTCTTCAAGAAATATACATCGGACGTTACCGCACTCCAAGAAATGCGATGGATTGGACATGGGAGCAAGATAATAACGCTACCAAAAGAAAATAATGGAAAATATACTACAGCGGGCATGTTTCCAAGCACGAGTTTGGGTGCGGCTTTGCAGTGAGTGATAGACTACGCCACTCAGTCATCCGCTTTACACCAGTTGACAAGCGGCTTGCCGCGCTCAGACTTAAGGCAAAATTTTTTAATATTAGTCTTTTCTGTGCACACGCGCCAACAGAAGACAAGGACACCTCGACAAAAGATGAATTCTATGAGCGCCTGGAACAACTATACGAGCCCTGCCCCGATCACGACATAAAGATCGTGCTAGGCGATTTTAACGCGAAAATCGGGAGAGAAGGAGTTTTTGGTTCGACAGTCAGACGATTTGGCCTTCATAAAACAACCTTCGGTAACGGAGAGAGGCTAATAGACTTCGCTGCGGGCAGGAACATGGTCATAAGTAGTACGAGATTTGAACACCTCGACATCCATAAGGCGACCTGGAAGTCCCCTGATCAACGAACACGAAATCAGATTAAACACGTTGTGATCGACGGAAGGCACTCATTGAGTGTACTAGACGTGCGTGCGATTGGAGGAACCAACATAGACTCGGATCATTGCCTTGTTGCAGCCGGCTCAGTGTGACACATGCCTCACGCTCTGGCACACGTCGAAAGCTAAACGTCGAGAAGCACAAGGGACCTCCCCATCTTCTTTCGATATATGTGAACAGTGGAATCGTATATCACACTCCATGAGTACGGCTGCCAAGGAGATACTCGGGTACTCTGAATCCCCTCGGAGGCGGTCTGGGTACGATGAGGAGTGCCGAAGAGGCGCTGACGAGCTGCCCGCTGAATTGTTTAAGGCTGGAGGCGAAGAATTGGTAAGGTGCATGCACCAACCCGACGCTTGGAATCTAAATGTTCTATGCACAACCTTTAAAAAGGATAACCTGCAGTTTGCGCCAACTACCGCGGGATCAGTCTCCTTCCTATTGCATATAAGGTTCAGTCGCGCATTATTTGTGAACGTCCAAAGCCGCTTATAAACACACTGATTGGACCTTATCAGTGTGGCATTAGACCTGGTAAATCCACCACAGACCAGATATTCACACTACGACAAATCCTGGAGAAGACCTACGAGAGAGGCATGAACACATACCATCTTTTTGTTGATTATAAAGCAGCCTTCGACACGCCGATAAGGTCAAGGTCTACCTTGGGTATACCAGCAAAGAACGTTCGACTTTGCACGATGACATTGAGAAGTACGCAAAGCTCCGTCAAAATAGGAAAGAACCTCGATAATATTGACATTATCGGCAAAACCGAACGGGCGGTAAGCAGGGCGTTTTCAGAGATTGAGAGGCAGTCTGAACTGATGGGTTTAGCGGTAAATGAGGACAAGACGAAATACCTAGTATCCGCGGACAAAAAATCCTTACGTCTTGAACAATCTGTTACCATGGGAGAATACAACTTTAAAGTTGTAGAGGATTTTGTTTACCTCGGAACGACGATAACATCAGTCTGGAAATCCGACGAAAAATCACTCTTGCAAATCGATGCTACTACGGGCTAAGTAGGGAGCTCAAGAGCAGAGACCTCAAGCGAAGAACAAAATTAGCCCCATACAAGTCGCTTATCATCCCAGTCCTGCAATACGGCGTAGAAGCTGGACAATGACAGCAGCGGATGAAGCGGCGATTGGCGTGTTTGAACGAAAAATTCTTCCCAGGATTTATGGACCTTTTAAAGTTGGCGATGATTTCCGCATTCGAAAAAATGACGAACTGTGTAAGCTCTGTGGGGACACCTGTCTGGTCAAGCGCGTAAATCAACAGCGGCCGCGCTGGTTAGGACATGTCACCAGGATGGACGAAGAAGATCCAGTAAAAAGAGCGTTTATATCGAAGGAAGAGGCAAGCAGGGGAGACCTCCACTAAGATGGGACGACCAGGTGCGGGAAGACATTGCCAAGCTTGGTGAGACCAACTGGTGCCAGCTCGCACGGAACAGAAGCGACTGGAGAGCATTAATTGCAGAGGCCCAGATTGTCAAACGGTTGTGATGACCAATAAAGAAGAGAAGGGTCGGAAATGATTCCTTTTCCCCATTAAATTCAGTAAGAAACTCGGTAATTCTGCGATAGAGACGTTTGATATAATCAAGCAGGCTTACCCAGAAACTGCTTTAGCAAGAAGTGGTGTGTTTCGGTGGCACCAGGCCTTTTTGGAGGGCCGGGAAGAGGTCGCCGATGAAGACTGTGCTGGAAGACCTTCGACTTCGACTAACACCGCCAATGTGTATCGTTTGGTCAAAGTTTTAAAGCCGCGGCTCTCAAGACCATGCCGGGGGTTGAATTCCGTGAAGCCTTCAATGCTTGGAAATCGCACTGGCAGCGCTGCTTCGACGCAGAAGGAGCCTACATTGAAAGTTTTTTAAGAATACATTTTATTAAATCGACTCAGTCGTATTACTTTCCGGACAAACCCTGTATTTGTACACCATTGGTACAGAGTAAAAAAAGAGTGGCTGTCAAGGGACGCCCGGAACGAACGAAGCCCTTTACGACGATAGATGGACTGTCAATTTAACTGTCAAGTCACTATCAGGTCACTGTTAAGTCACTGTCAAGTCACTTTGAAGTCACTGTTAAGTTAGTGACAAGTCACTGTCAAGTTAATGTCGTCATTGTCAACTTCCCACCTGCGGCTACGGCAAATGGTAAAAGTGGTTGACTTTGAAAATACAAAATGTACAGACAAGGTGTACCAAAACAAATTTGTTTTAGTTCCTCAGTCGAACGTCCGTAAAACAATTTCGCTCTAATAAGCTTCATTTTCGGTCCGTGGGTTTTACTCAATTTTGGTACGGAGTTAATGAAACAATTTTATTATGCAAATATTTGTGATGTTTATTTATACCAAAAGCAGTGCTAACATTTGTTCACTATTTTTCAAAACTCGTCTGATGACGCTCTGACATTAATCATAATGCTAATCAGTGTAAGGAAGTTGTTCAGCTGGGGTAGGACTCAGTCCTATCCAAGGTCACTTACGAGAAAATTTATAAAGTGATGGGACTCTATAATTTTTGGACAAACTTGTATCAATAATGTTTTCTTTGGGTGCCCATCACACTGACGGCGACCCAGCTCAGCGTAGAGGATTCCCAAACAAAGCAGCACCCTTTTCGGCCAATGATGGGTCAAACTTAACCACCTGCCGGCGACCCAGCACAGGTTGGTCGAATTTGGCCCTGACAAAGACAAACACACTATGTTGCCGGCGACCCAGCGCAACATTTGGCACAATTTGCCAAAACGCACCCACTACACTGGTGTACAACACGTCAATTTGCCGGCGGCCCAGCGCAAAATGACACGTTGTCCACGTGTACTGCCCGAAGTTAATCAAGCCACCATACCTCCGGCAACCCAGCAAGGTATGGTAACTGGACCCACTAGGGACAGTTGTGTTGTAGGAACTAGACTACTGGAAATGTCCACTGATCCGTCTCCCCGAACTAAGACTTATTTACTATGCCACAATGCGTTCTTGACTCCCACCTGTTTTCTCGGTGTGCAACACGTCAAAATGCCGGCAGCCCAGCGCAAATTGACACCTTGCACACGTGCACCGATCGAAGTCGAAGAGAATCACTAAGAGCAGTTGAGTCGGAGAAGCTAGGATATTTTCGGACACTCATACGGATTGATTTGGACACAAGTTATGTTTCCAGGCTTTTATTTTGTTTTCTCCTTGCTCTGGTATTTCTCACAATATTTCTATTTGGGGCACACGTGGTTCTATGACGAGACAAGTATTTTCCCTAACCGCACCATAACCTGATTGTATCCCTACTCCTTTCAAAGGCTGAGCCTGGGCTTGCCCGCTGGTCCTCGGAACGTTCTCTGGTTTTTGTTGTGTCTCCTTGCCGGTGGCTTGGCTGTTGTCGCGTGCTGGCGGACAAGGCGTTGTTTTCTATGCGCTTTGGAACACACTTGTTTTTAAAAAAAATTAAACACACTAAGACGGAGGTGTAGTGGCACTTGGTGGCTTTGCTTAGCAACTTTTGCAGGGCACATCTGTAGCTGATCGCGTCGCACACTTAACTAAATCGCCCGGCCTCTGCAGAAACTTCTCCAGCCTCTGTTTGTACAAACTGCGCTTGGCGTCACCTTCCGTCTCCCTCTAACTCACGTCTTGCGCGTGCCAAACGATCGCATCGGGGTGGGTTTGTGTTTCTGCATGGCTTGTATACGCGCATCTCTTTGTATGGCTTGTTGTTGCTGCCGCTCGCGGCTGGCGGCATCTGCTGGTATGCGTGCGAGTGTTTGTGTGTGATTGCTTTGCTTGTATACGCGCTGTCAGTGATTTTTCTCTGGAACTAGTTCCATGCCGGGGGGTTTTAAACTAAAATTTTCTCCTTTCAATGGCATTTGCTATGACTTACGAACTACAAAACAACTTAAGATCTACAAATGTTTCCCTAACTCCTTAATGCCTACAAAACAACTTATGATCTACAAATGTTTCCTAATCAACTAGATACAGCCTACAAACAACTTATATCTACAAATGTTTCCCTAACTCCTTAATGCCTACAAAACAACTTATAAATTTCTCAAAACAACTATGATCTACAAATGTTTCCCTAACTCCTTAATGCCTACAAAACAACTTATAAACAAAAAAAAACTAAAATGTTTCCTAACTCCTAACCTACAAAACAACTTATATCTACAAATGTTTCTATCAACTAAAAACAACAGACTACAAAGTTTCCAACACCTAACAAAATTCTAAAAAGTTTCTAATCCAAGCCTACAAAACAACTTATGATCTACAAATGTTTCCCTAACTCCTTAATGCCTACAAAACAACTTATGATCTACAAATGTTTCCCTAACTCCTTAATGCCTACAAAACAACTTATGATCTACAAATGTTTCCCTAACTCCTTAATGCCTACAAAACAACTTATGATCTACAAATGTTTCCCCTAACTCCTTAATGCCTACAAAACAACTTATGATCTACAAATGTTTCCCTAACTCCTTAATGCCTACAAAACAACTTATGATCTACAAATGTTTCCCTAACTCCTTAATGCCTACAAAACAACTTATGATCTACAAATGTTTCCCTAACTCCTTAATGCCTACAAAACAACTTATGATCTACAAATGTTTCCCTAACTCCTTAATGCCTACAAAACAACTTATGTCCTACAAATGTTTCCCTAACTCTTAATACCTACAAAACAACTTATATCCTACAAAAATTTCCCTAACCAAAAATGTGATACTTCACAGCAGACTTAGTATTCCATTTGCTACATTCATTTCACTCTTCACTTTTGGGCCAAACTCAATTGCTTTACAAAAGTCACCACAGAAAAGGCCAGCTTTGCCATCTTGAAAATAAACAATTGCATTTCATTTAGATCCGGTAAAATAAAAATAAATTGGTTGGACATATGTACCTTTATATTAGTTTCAATGCAGATGGGAAAAGCGGATCCTGCCAAGTATTCAATTGGTTGCTGGGCGCAGTGCAGAAAACTAGTCAACGTCGATTTGTAGCCACGGCTGGCGCCAAGCCATTTGGAATGAAATATGGCCAGACCCAGGGCCAGGCAATCGTCTTTGATCAGCTCGCAGGTGAGGCAAAAGGGAAAAGTCTGAATCATTAGGACGGCTATGTAGATCGACGTGGCTACTCCGCTCCAGAAGTTGTCAAAAATAAGTAGTTTGGCCAATGCGCAACCCAAACTTATTCCAATGACTAGAAATTGTATTAGGATGGTGCGGGATATAATGGGGCGTATTAGGTCGGCATATCTGTCGGGAAAAACCGATTAATATATAGTTGGAAGATCAAGGATATTACTACACACTCCTTGATAAGCTTATGGTACTCAATGCAGTTCACCAATTGCTCGTAGCTCTCCCGTTCACTCTCGCTGGAGTCGGTTTGCAGTTTATTAACCTTCTGCCGCAGAAGATTGATGTGCACACGCATCATGGTAGCGCACAACAGCGGGTACACATCCGCCAGTTGATTCTGCATGACGACAAAGTAGGTAAAGAGAAGCTCCAGGGTAGCAGCCAGCCACAAGTCGCTGGTACTCTCACGCCAATCGATGAAGGGATTGTAGAGACGCCAGGGTGCCGATCCGTTGAGTACGGAACTAATAAATGTACATATAGTAAACCCAGAGTAGGCTATCTGGTATACAAGGTAGATCGAATTGCAACTTCGAACACAGTTGTTAACCTGAATGCGCTCAACCCTAGCGTTGCAGTATTCATCCAGACAACTCAGCAGTTCTTTGACCTGTTGGAATCGCCATTGATTCCGGTGTAGTATAATCACTTTAATCAAAGTTCCCATTGCGTTGAAACCAACTTGCATTAATGTTATTATTTCATCTGGAGTGTAGTTGGCAAATTCCTTAATGTAGCTGGCCAACATTCCAAACGGCACCCAGATCAATCCCCACATCATCCACGTTTTTTGCACCACGTAGAATTGTTTTCCCATTGCAGGTGGTACCCAGCCGACAACTTTCATTCCATATTCAAAATTCTGAAATGCCTCTCGAGAAGATTGCATGACTGTAACACTCGAATTTCGTTAAGATCCACCAATGTCTCAATGCAGCTCTGCAGTTTTGTGAGTTGGACCTTCAGCTTCATAGGCTTTGGATAGACTGAGAAAGAAGAAATAATTCAACATTTTGAGTCATTGATTTGGTGATTAATATTTCATTTTGTGCAGCTCGTTGCTGTAAAATTGTGCACATGTTTACCAGCAAGTTCGTTCATATTTTATTAATTGACGACTCTATTGTCCCTGCAGTTTCAATTTGTCAAGCATTTGGCTCTTCAGTTTTGTTGTTTAATTTTTAGTACATATATTTGGCAATATGTTGTTAAACCACTTAAAATATGTACATTTATGCTTTCCGTCAAGTATCAAATAAATAGGACAAAGTGCAAAATTACCTTGTCGTGCCTTTGCTCGTATTCTGCCCTTTTTTTGGAGATTACACAGTACTACAGTGCGAAATAACCTGGGTTATAACAAATAACTCACGAATGGACCATCTGATTTCATATAACTTTGCTGGCGGCTTGTGATGCGGTTACTACTTCATTCTCATTTTCCACTGTCCCCTTGTAACTGTGAAGTGTCATGGACAGGACCTTCATATTCGGGGGTGCCACAGAAATCTCTAGAGATTTTGCCGACGGTTGGTTTGTAAATCTCTCGAAAAATTCGTCGGTGCCACAGAACTTCTAGAGATTTAATTTTCTAATTAGAAAATCTAGTTGGAACAACAGATGTTCCAATTGATGTTCCATCTCTAAAAACAGGGCTGAATCTCTCGCCAAAAAATGTCCCTTATTTTAGATGTGGGTTAACATAATGATTAACTGAAATTTTTTGAATGTGTTCTATGTTTTATAATGCATTTTTAAGTTTAAGTTTAAGTCGCATTCTCCACCAATGAAATGAAAATTTTTTAAAATTTGTTGGCTCCAAACATGAGGTGTTAGTTTCCATCCCTTAATCCGCTAGCTGTCATGTAGAGGGCGACACTTCGACAAAAGGCGCTAGTGAGAAAAGAGCTTTGCAAAATCTCCTTACAAAACATTAGAGGTTTGTAACCAACCGAAAGAAATTTCTGTGGCACCTAAGAATTGGAATTTGGTTAGAAGAGGTTCTGTGGCACCCCCGTTTTTTAGGCTTTGTGTACACTGAGAGAATTATTTTGAAAGTTTGACTAGGCAGGTAGCTTCAAAGTGTTTTTGTGTTTTATTTATTTTAGTGCAAATTATCAGAGCATTCTCTAAAATAATTAATCACCATTTTGTAAAACTTTTTGAAATCTGTTAACGCTCTTCCTGCTTTCCTTTCGATTTAACTGCTACTACTAAATTATCAACCAAAGTTTTATCACTTAATACGGAGATGAATTTCTTTTGGTGTACTTCAAATATGATAAAAGTTTTTAGTTGAATATTTGATAGTTTAATTACTTTGACAAATCTTTTCACAATAGTTTTTTTATGAACTTCACGCTTTGTGGACAGTTGATGGTAAATTAAACATTTTGATTTTAACAATTAATTATGTATTTAGACTTTAATTTATTCAACTTGCCCACCGTCCGTGGGTGCAGGCACTTTGCAAACTTGACACCTGCCGCCCAAAACCCGCCGAAATGACGCAAACTCGCATGTTTGCAAGCGAATGTGCGTAAGGCGTCGGCCTCCTTGTCCCACTGCTCTTGAAAGTCTTCCATCCGGCGATCTACTCTTTGAGTGGCCAAAATAAATAAATCAGTGGTTCAGTCAGATACTGATTCTAAGTAAACAGCTATTAACTACAAGTGACCCGTGGCTTACCAAAGATTGTAAATGGGTGGGCTATTGTAAACACAAATGTTCAGGCCTGTTCCCGTTTCCGAATTCGATTGATCGGAATTGTTAAGAGCTGTGATTTCTAAGACACGATTAAAGAGTTCTGGCGAATCTTTTTATCATCCAGAGGGTGGAATGAAGGTGAATGGGGTTTTGAAGTTAAAAGCCGAAGAACACAGTCGGGTTTTGGAAGCTAGCATAGCATACATTTAACAATTCCGATTCCGCATGACTTGATCGGAATCGAAAACGGGAACAGGCCTGGTTATTTATATAAAAACTTACATATAACCAATATCAGAATTAGTATGAAGTCAATCGTGAGAGTCAAATATAAGCTGATTTTCCTCCCTGGGGATTTGCAGAATTTGAGAATATCTTGGAAATTTAACTTCCCGTTGCTAACCAACGTTGCTTTTTTCTCCGTTACGACATTGCTGGTGGTTTTTCCCTCGAATTTCCACAGACTTACCAAACACTTCCCAACCACTTCCCACCCACTTTCCTTGACAAATCATGTTGACCCTACAATCCGAGTTTCAAGTCAATCGGATGAAAAAGAATTATTTTGCTTGTAGAATTTTCCGGCATTTTTACGCCTGGGGGCGGATTTTCTGACATTGGCAAATCACATTTCAAATTATTTCGTATTTTATCCTTACAAACCGAGTTTCAAGCAAATCGGATGAAAAATCGTTTTTCTTAATGCAGTATTTTGCGGGAATTTTCCGACCGTTGCACAATGGTCCCAAAGTACAATTTTTTGGCATAAAGTCTAATTATAAAGATTTCTGCACGAAATTTGGCTTATACTCACATTCCGGGCCCCCAAGGCGACATACAAAGATTCGTTCAATTTAGATCATTATTTTATTCAGCTGCCATATAAACAATCTGGACGATTTTCACTAACTTTGTTGTTTTTCATCCTATTGAACTGAAATTCAGCTTAGACACGTATTTTAGGCTCACAAGGTGTCCTACCAAATTTGGTTTAATTTGGACAATTATTTCATATAGCTGCCATATTAACGATCAGGCAGATTAGCATGAATTTAGCTGATTTTAATGATGTAATAAATGCAATATTTACAGAAGCTAATCTTTTAACACAACTTCAATTAGGTAGGGGAGAGTGGGGGGTTGTGATCATAGTTTTGTTTTTCGCACATAACTTCGCCGAAAATCAATATTTTTTCGTTCTGTAAATTTTATATTTTAGGTAAAAGATTAAAAAATAACATTTTTGGGTTTTTTCATTTCATATTGAAAAAAAAATGATTTTTTGACATTTCGAAAATTTGTGGGGGGTTGTGAGCCACCCATCTAAAAGTTCAAAATTCGTGTTTTTGAGCCATTATTCTTTATTAAATGAAAAAAAAAACAATTTATCTCATATTCTGACTTAAGAAATATCAATGATTAGTGAAAATTGATTGACGGCATCAGGCTTGTTTTCTTTTATATACGAGCACTTTTTGATTGTGGCTGTTATTTTGTTTGCCTTTTTCAATGTTTTTTTTTTACTTCTTTGGAGAGTGTTTCCTCTGTTTTATTGCGCGTCACTGCAATATTCTCTTTGAAAGTCAAAACCGACTTTTTTTCAAAGTGGCTCACAACCCCCCATATCTCACTTTTTTTGGTGACGTCACATAACCAAAAAGAAATTGTTACAAAAAAAAACATATTTCTATCAAAAAGGCAATTGACCAAAGATATTTCTATACTTACTTTTGTCATTACGAAAAAAATTTTGTATAATATTCACAAGTCAAAAATGAAAAATAAAACTTTTTTTTGAAAAATAAGTCGAGTTCTGGTTCACGAACTTAAAGAAGGTGTAGACTGATAGGTTGCTTGCCAAAAGTTAGGTAATAAGAAGGGAGACATGACATAAACAAAAAGTTTAAATATATTTTTTTTGTGTATTATTCGAGTGGCTCACAACCCCCAGCGGCTGAGAACCCCCCATGCTCCCTATATTATTTTTATACTCTGTACCGAAGGTACATAGAGTATATTAAGTTTGTGCAAAAGTATGTAACAGGGAGAAGGAATCATTTCCGACCCTATAAAGTATATATATTCTTGATCAGCATCAATAGCCGAGTCGATATAGCCATATCCGTCTGTCCGTCTGTCCGTCCGTCTGTCCGTCCGTCCGTATGAACAAACAGATCTCAGAGATGGTAAGAGATAGAGGTTTGGCATGTATGGGACAAATGCTTCTTATGCTTGCAGGCAGATCAAGTTTATTTTCAATTTTTGCCACGCCCCCTCCCGCCCCCGCAATTTGGAAAAAACGTCATATCTCCCACAGTTTTGTAGATAGATGATTAGTACCTTCTAGAGATAGTAAGTTAGCAATATGTATCTATTTGCCGAAGAAATGATAAAGATCGGATGAGCGGTTCTCAAGTTATGATTAAATAAGTGAATTACCCCTCGCCACCAACTCCCACCCACTCACAACCAACGCACAATGTTAGAGAGAGAGAGAGAGAGAGAGAGAGATAAAGAGAGAGAGAGAAAGAGAGAGGGAGGAAAAGCGAGAGAAACTTTGAGATGAGCGCAACAGCAGCTCTGCATTTATCGCCTTCTCTAGGTACAGAGTATAAATATAGTCGGGCCTGACCGACTTCTCACTTGTTAATCATTAAATTCAGAATGTAAATGTAAATAGTATTTATTATCAATATTGGATCTATCCGAATCGGTATCGTCGGTAATATCTTCATCACAAAGAGGGTCCATACTACAACTAAATGTAAAAGAGGGAAGCGCAATGACATCCGTCGGAAGAGCTAAGAGGGAAAAGAGGGAAGAGGGAAAATTCGGGAAAAAACCAATTAGATTTTCGTATAGAGGACACTTTAATGAACAATATTGCATTTACAGTTACGACAATCTACGACAATCGACCAAACTTTTACTCCACGAAAAAGAATTATTTTGAGGTTAAGCTCGCCTAAAACAACACAACAAAAAACATAACAAAAACACATAAAACAGAGTACAAAGCACATACATACATAGAACAAACGAAATTGTATTAATCATACCTTGGACATTATTTTCCATAGTTTACTTCAATTGATTTAATTAATTTTCATTTATTTTAAAGGCAAAAACTAAGACAAAATTTTGCCACAACTAAAGCCACGTGCGGAGTTAAATTAATGCCTGACTTTCAGGGCTTCGCAAAACTTTAAGGGCTGTATTTCATAATAAAATTTTTCGATTCTATGACCACTGGGATATACTCTTTTAAAAAATAAATCGATTTTTCCACAAATCGCAACTTTTTTTGACTTTATGCCAAATAAGTCGACTTTGGGACCATTGTGCGTTGGGTCAAAATTTTCCAATATCGGAAAATCACATTTCAAACTTATTCGTATTCTATGATTACAATCCGAGTTTGAAGCCAATCGGATGAAAAATAGTATTTTGCATGCAGAATAATGTAAATCAAAATAAAAATGTTAAGAGAAAGTGTACAAAAAGCACTTATAAATAGAATACATTGATAGTAGGCGTACAAATCAAACTAAATACACCCAGAGAAATCTAGCACGAATCGGCGATACAGAAATCGGCTTCAATTTAGATTATTTCTTCTTGATTTTTTAGGGCGAAAAGTTTGCAATTTGCCTAAATTAAAATTAATTTATACTTTTCCATATTTTATCAATTATATCAATGATAACACATTGAATTCCAGAAATTAGAGACTTCTAATGTAGTCGCAATTGCTTTGCTTTGTGTCGACTGCATTTCGACCCCAAATTTAACTTGAGTTACAGGTAGCGATTTTACTTTTTCGCTTGGGGTACTCTGGGGAATCTGCATCAATAAGGAAAACTGCAACTATGTTTGGTAGATGATGGCGTCTCTCTAGGTGTTGTAACAGACAAAGTGTTCGGAGTTATTATGAAAAAGACGTCTCAACTGACAACTGATTAAAATTTTTTTTTTTTGTGTGACCACATATTTTGAAGAAAAAATCGCGACTGGCTCGACACCAAGTGATTTGTTTCCATACTTTGAATAATTTTACAACATTTCATCTTTTACACTTTTACTCTTGTACGCCCGATATTTTAAACATACCCCAGGAAAGCAAAAAGTTGTTAATTTCTTTCCAATGTATTTTGCTGTTGAGTCGTAAACTTACTTACTAACTATACGCTAAATGTTTTTTTAACAAGGTATTTTAAGTGTGTGTGTGTGTGTTTACGAACTCTGAAAGTAAGTGAAAGCCGGAGCATAGATGATAACCAAATGCTCGGAATGTTTTTTGCCCACAGTATATATATGTATCACTATGTATATGTCACATATGTATCACACTTGCAGACATGAAAAAAATCGAACTTCTTTGCTTTTTTAACCGCTACTTGAAAACGCGAGATGCAATCAGAGATAAGAATATCAGATTTTAAGCAGAATTCATTAAGCTTTAATTCTGTATACTTGATTTCGTTGTATAATACTTTCCCATTCTCCTTCGAGGGTCGAAACTAAAATTTTCATGGTGTCGTATTATTTTGGGCAGGAGTGTATAAGTGGTGTATTTAGTGGGCAAAAATGTTGAATCACAGATGTCAGATTTTAACCACGTCTCAGTAAAAACTAGAAGTTAAAAATCGAAAGATAGAATTAAGGGCACATACATTTTGAAAGGCATGCAGAAGGGAGGACATTCAGTCGAAGTAGAGAGGCGCCTCTAGAAGATATATTTAGAACTTTCAGGGTGACCAGTATTGGAAACAAGAACTGATAGAGCCAATCCTTAACAAGTTTTAAAATCAGTGAAAATAAATTAAAATGATCCCCATTAACTTGTTTGTATTTTTTGGGCTGTCGCATTTCTATTGATAAAATCGAAAAATTTTTACAATGTATTCATCTTCCTATAGTAGGCTTTTTCCTTTACTTCAACCGGTAATTCATCGCTTCGTTCGATGTGGTTTAGTTAGTTCATTTTATAAAGGCACCAACATCAGACACAAAAAATGTTCGGAAAAATAAAATAAAAATTATAAATTATAGTTACAAAATGCAGAAAACTTGATTTCATCATTGCGTGTAAGTAAATTGGAACCATATAACAAACAAAGCGTGCAACCATTCTTTTCGTTTGTTCCGCAGCCACTGTTTAGCAGTGCCAATATGATGATGTTGTGTTCTTTGCCCACACGCTTGATACAATCATCACCGATCCTGTTGCAAAGTTACGGTTCCAAACCAAGTTGTTTGGCAAGCCAGTTTACTTCAGAGGCGGCGCCTTGGTTAATATTTTATACAATATGTTTCCGCTGCCACTACACGTTGGAGTTCTACAAGATGCCCTTCCTTTATTTGGCTATGTTCTATCCCAAATTCATTTGATTTTATTTACTGCTTGCTGATGACTATACATGGTTTATATTCTATATAACCCGTTTCCGCTGCCACACTCCGTTGACGTTCTACAAGATGCCTTTCCTTTGGCTATACATATTCTAGCCTTAGTTCATTGGATTTTAGCTGCTGGTTGTTACTGACTACACAAAAGGAGTTGATACGCATATGGCTAAAGTTACACAATCTGCACACAATCCGCCCACATCCCATATTTGGGGGATATTATTGACAATCATCCGCCAAAAATTGATGAAATTTAACACTCATTTGTTTGTAATTTAATTGTTAGTTTTTATCATATTGTTGTTTCTGTACAGAACAATATTTTCACACAATTATACAATTATTATAACTCCTTCATTTATTTAATTCAATAAATGGTTTAAGCATTGAACTGATAAATTGTGGCTTTTAGTTATTTCTTTTTCAGGGAAATGACAGATTAGTAATCATTCTAAGCAATCATGCTATTAAATACAATACAATTGACAAAGTATTCTTTAGTTGGGTATTTGTTGGTCCAAGTCCAATTATTAAGCGATCTCGGTGACATGTCGATTAATGGTCACACTGCGCTTTTTGTCAAGTGAAGATAGCTCCCAGTCGTTGCAGTATATTTTTTCAGTTAAGAAATAAACCCATGTTTTTAAAGATTTTTATCAATTTCCTTCAAATAATCGTGGTGGTTCAGAACTTCTAGTCATAGATCTTCTGGACCTATGGGCGTTAGACTGAACATAATCATATGGGAATTTTTATTTTTGAAATGTTCTGTTCCTCAGGGCGCAAAAAATTCGTAATAATTTCTAGTTAACGTAATGAAAAACAAAACTTCGAAATTTTAACGTTTAGTACTGGCGCCGTGGGTTTAAAGTTTCTTCATTAAATTTCAATTTCCCCTTTTTCATTTTACTTTTTCGTAGAAGTAACCTTTGAGATGCCAAACATTGTTGTTGAATTGAAAAAAATAATTTATGCAAATGTGGGATATAGAGGATTCGAACAGCATTTATTTGATTGGCGCCTTGCGGGCAGAGCTGAATTCACCAAATCTTTCTAGAAAAGATGTCTTGGCGGTTCTTCTGCATAATCCAAGAGGATGCAAATACTCATTAAGGGTCAGCCTAAACCTCACTATCCTTCAAATTGATGGTGTCTTCAAGTCATTTGGGCTTACCAGGAAACTAGGAAGAAATGTGTGCAGAAGCTCAAGGAAAGAATGGTGGTCGCTATAAAGAGATGTACTGCAACAGAGAAAGGAATTTAATGGACTGTATATTCACTCAAAAGCCTCAAAGTTGTGAATGATGTCGGAGAAAGAGGCGTGAAACTAGCTGAGGACTTCAATGAGCTCTTTACAAAACTCGATGCTGCACCTTCTTCAATGCATCGAAGAACACAGGCAATCCAATTTTAGCAAAAGAACTACTATTATGAATAAATTTGAATAGCCTCTTTTAAGTTATACTTTTTATTATTTATTTTTAATTTTTTGGCCGGCCATTTAAATTAAAGTTTTTCGCCAGCAAACAACTTTTGTGGAATGACTTGTAATGTCGACTCGTATATGTTAGTTTTTGGTTTCTTGTTCGCCTCATATGCATATCCATGATTAGTAAAAAACCTAGAAAGCATAGCGATTAAATTTGCTAAACACTTTATTTTATTCTTGGACAATGGTCAAATTATGAAGAATTCCTCGCAAACAAAGCCAGCGGAACATGGAATATCCGGGTGACAAATGCTTCTGTCCAAGGACCACTTCATCTCACGGTATGTCACATACCGATCCTGCAGTATTAATTCAGGCACAGCATTGATTGTTTCTGGCACATCAACCGTTTTTAAATTGCACAAAAACGTTTGGCATCTCAAAGCTTGCTTTAATGAAATAGTAAAATGAAAAAGGGGAAATGGAAATTTAATGAAGAAACTTTAAACCCACGGCGCCAGTACTAAACGTTAAAATTTCGAAGTTTTGTTTTTCATTACGTTAACTAGAAATTATTACGAATTTTTTGCGCCCTGAGGAACAGAACATTTCCAAAAAAAATATTTTTCATATAAGGGACGTTCAGTCTAATGGGCGTATGTGGTCAGGTAAAGCTGCTGATCGGTTCAACTTGGCGAACCCAGCGTGATCCTTTTTTACTGCGTCTCAAGTCAACTCACACCTCCTCGTGGTGACCACCGGTAACAGAGCAATGCATCCGCAACGCTGCTGGCTAACAGGGTATAATATATAGGGTTAGTGCAGCGGGTTTGGTACCCACCACCGTAAACAAATCTCCACCAATGAAAACTGCGACTACAATGCCTCGGATACGGACCCCCTCTGACCACGACCTACGCAAACGTTTTAAGGACCACGATTTGAGGATATGCACCTGGACTGTCCGCACCCTTAACAGAGATGGTGATGATATCGTCTTGTTGAATGTCCTCAAGAAATATACATCGGACGTTACCGCACTCCAAGAAATGCGATGGATTGGACATGGGAGCAAGATAATAACGCTACCAAAAGAGAAGACAACAGAAACTACCACTCCCCTGGGAGATACAAGCCCTAACCACTTTTAATTCGTACACCACTCATTTTCTGCAAAGTGCAACGTTCAGTAGATAATATTTTTGAGATAAGGGTAGCAGCACCTACATGTTCATATTTTTTGAAAGGTTGTTTAATTATATTTTATATTTAATTTCTTCACTTCACTTCATTGATGACGTAATTTATGACAACCATTTTTAATTCGTACAGCAGATAATATTACTTTTTAAACTGAGTCTCCCTTATTTTTTATTACTGCTTCTATTCGGTTTTTCATTGAATTTATTGACATTGAATTTGACACTCCTCAAAAGTAATCGAGTTTCAAATTTCGTAAATTTTGGACTTTAAATCGCTTTGAGAGCGCTGTGGCTCATTTCTGAGTTTTCTTTTCATATATGCCCATTAGAGCGGTCCCCAAACCGGCAAAATGGAAAAAAGAAGGTCTCAGCATTCCCAAAGCTAATATTTGTTGTATAATTAATAACTGTGAAAATCAAAAAATTTTATTTTTATTTTTAATGGGCGCGACAGGGTCTCAAAGTTTTAAAAACATTAATCATACGACACGTTCACCAAATACAAATTTTTACAGACGAAGTTACTAGTTCATTTCAATTGCTGTCATTGTTTGAAATTCATAAAGAGATCTAAATTTGTGGAAAGAGAATATTTACAAATTTGATTTTAGACAAAAATCATTGCAGATATGCATTTTAGACAACCAAATTGGTATAATTCTTTTATTTGTACGACGATTCTAAGTAGATGATTTTTTATTTTTAAAAATATGAAATAATCATTATTTACAGTCCCTGGTACAAATCAAACTAAATACGAGTACGAAGAAGTATGAAAACATAAAAAATCTTTAGGAATACACTATGATGCTGTCGGTGAAGTGATGTCCATCATGTAGCTGTGCGTGAATTTTATAATGACGGTAGCTTTCTCCAAATGATTCATGCCACTAATGTGCTGTCCTCTACACTACAACTGTATGGGCACTTGAGATGGCAAAAAAGAGCATTTTGAGAGAAGGTAGTCTCAGTACTCGTTGCCATTCGATAGTTTCTACTAGATAGTCGAGCATTTTTTGGCTAGTTGTCGAAGTGGTCATAACTACTTAAGGGAGCACAAAATGGCATAAGTTTGCAATTTGCCTAAATTGAAATTAATTTATACTTTTCCATATTTTATCAATTATATCAATGAAAAAAAAAAAAAAAAAAAAATACAATTACACAAAAGAGACCACAAGCAGTGGCGTAGCGAGGGGGGGCGGGGGCGGCCCGCCCCGGGCGGCAAATTTTTAGGGGCGGCAATTTCTGGTGGCGCCGAGTTTCAGGGGCTGCAAGTTTTTGGGGCGGCAAAATAATTACAAAATATACATTGATTATTCTTTTAAATTAATACATAGTGGTATTCCTGAAGGTTATTTAGAATCTGCTGTTATTTCAACATGGGGAACGTTGAAAGATTCTGCACTTCAAGATCTAGTAAAAAAAAATCTTTTTCTTGAGTGCATTTTTTGAAAGCTTTCGAGTATGTTTAAAAGGGATTAAAGATCAGTGGTCTACAATGGAGGGAGTAAAAATGCTGCAGTATTTGACCTTGTGTTTGAATTAATCAAAGATGTTGGGGATTCCATATATTCCACTATTTCATTCTGCTTCTTCCTATCAAGCCCTTCCAATATATTGATTATGTTATCAAGGGCGTATACAGGGGGGCGCTGATTTGTAGTATGCTTTATAAATTTCTTATGAAGCAAATGTTGTGTCAACTGAACAATAATTAAAAAATAACGACATTTTTCCATATTAAAAACCAAAAATTTTTACCTTTGAGCAAAATCAGAAACTTGTTTTCAGATATACCTTTTAATAAGTACAGAATGAGTTATTAATCCTTTGTTACATAGAAAAAAACAAATTTATAGTGTCAATTATAAAAGAACAATTAACAAACACCAAATAATATTTTTCACGTTAATTCGTCATAGTTCGCGATTCATCGTTTTCGCGATATTTTCCGAATTTTTGAGGTTTACAATACCATAGTGGCCGTCTGTGGCCCAGTGGTTAGTGTGCTGAACTGCTGGGGAGGTCGTGGTTCGATCCCGCCTCAACATCTACTACTAAAAAGTTCTTTCTTTCTTTAGAAGATTAGATTTTACACTTAACACTTACACTTACACCTTCACCGGCCCACAAAATTTAAAGCACACACGTCAAGAGATATGAGAAAAACTTGGCTTGGCCCCGTTGGACTACTCTCGATTTCTTAGGTCATAATGGCGTACAATGAGCAGGACCATCTCATGTTCTCTTTCTAAACTTAAGCACCACTGAAATCGAACGGATTGACTTCCACAGTTTAGGTTATGTTATGTTTCCAAAAAACGTAGTCCAACTCGTCCAATAATAACAGCCACCAGTTAAAACCTCTGCAGTCAGACTACAATGAAACCAGAAAACTATGTTCGACCTCGAAATAATTTTTGTTTCAGTCCATCGAAGTCAATTTTTATTTAAATTTTGGATAAGGAGGTATGAACAAAAACATTCCGCGGCATTTGCGGAAAAATTTTCGCCTGCGGCGCATTCTTTATATATATCCCACAATTAAAGAATTTTTCCCAATAATACTTAACAATGTGTATGATACCAACTTCACCAAAATAATACCCCACGAACAATATTATATTAAAAACGAGAAAGGCAAAGCTAACTTCGTCTGTACCGAAGTTTTGATACACTTGAAATAGCTTGTCACAACGGTTAGCGACTTCGACCAAACTTCGCCAAATCAGCTTAAAAACATTCAATATTACCCATGACTGCGTTTGAGAGCGATAATATTGAGAACAAACCAGTTTTTCTCACTAAAACACATTTTCGAACGAACATTTGTAGAACATGTGGCAGCTACAAGAAGTAGTCATCCGATCCGGTCGGTTCCGACATATTAGCAGCGTGCAGTAAAAGAAGACTCTGTGCAAAGTTTCAGCTCGATAGCTCCAAAACTGAGGGACTAGTTCGCGTAGAAACAGACAGACGGACAGACGGACGGACGGACAGACGGACAGATCGACTCAGCTCGTCATGCTGATCAAGAATATATATATTTTATGTGGTCGGAGATGATTCCTTCTATGCGTTGCAAACTTCTGGACAAAATTATAATACACTTTTCAAGTGTTATTATACACTATTATTTTATACATTCTAACATTTACAGAGAAAAACATAGATGAGTTTTAAACCCTTACCAACATTAGAGATTACGTTTACGTACGTTGAATATCTTTGTTTCATTTGTTTTCTTTGTTGCCAGCCATTTTATAAATTATTAAAATGCGAATGCAGAAGCAACACAATGAGGACGGGAATCTGCTTTTTCAGTACACGCGATAACTTTTTGAAAATGTGATTCAGTGGGGAAGCCATATAAGAGTCAGCTCGCACCCATGCTTTGTGTCGACTGCATTTCGACCCCAAATTTAACTTGAGTTACCTGATTGCACTTTTTCTCTTGGGGTCCTCTGGAGAACCTGCATCAATTAGGAAAACTGCAACTATGTTTGGGGTAGATGATGGCGTCCCTCTAGGTGCTGTGACAGACAGAGTGTTCGGAGCTATTATGAGGAAAACGTCTCAACTGACAATTGATTTGAAATTTTTTTTTTTGGTGTGACCGCATATTTTGAAAAAAAAAATCTCGAAGTTATTAGTTTCCATACTTTGAATAATTTTACAGCACTTCATCTTTTACACTTTTACTCTTGTACGCCCGATAATTCAAACATACCCCAGGAAAGAAAAAAGTTGTCAAATTTTTTCCAATGTGTTTTGCTGTTGAGTCGTTAACTTTTCGAGTTTGATTTACGCTTTAACGAGAGCTGGTGAACACGCAAAATGTTTTTTTATTTACCGATTTAAGTATATTAAGTTTGTGCAAAAAAATGTAACAGGGAGAAGGAATCATTTTCGACCCTATAAAGTATATATATTCTTGATCAGCATCAACAGCCGAGTCGATATAGCCATGTCCGTGTGTCCGTCCGTCTGTCCGTCCGTCTGTCCGTCCGTATGAACAAACAGATCTCAGAGATGGTAAGAGATAGGGGTTTGACATGTATGGGACAAATGCTTCTTATACTTGCAGGCAGATCAGGTTTGTTTTTAATTTTTGATACGCCCCCTCCCGCCCCCGCAATTTTGAAAAAACGTCATATCTTCCACAGTTTTGTAGATAGATGATTTGTAACTTATAGAGTTAGTTAGTCATTAGCAATATGTATCGATTTGCCAAAGAAATGATAAGGATCGGATAAGCTGTTCTCAAGATATGAGCAAATAAGTGAATCACCCCCCTCCCACCCTTGCACAATCAACGCCGCACAATCTTAGAGAGAGAGAGAGAGAGAGAGAGGAGAGAGGGAGGATGAGAAACTTACAGATGAGCGCAACAGCAGCACTGCATTCAGCTCCTACTCTAGGTACAGAGTATATCATAGTCGGGCTTTACCGACTTTTTCACTTGTTAAAATTCCAGTACTTAGTTCCAACGGTTACTATACCCCAATACCAGTAACCGAAACGAATTTGTTATAACCGAAACGTAAATAACGCACATAACCATAACCGAAAATAATTGGTTTTTAATAACCGTAACCAGCATTTATTTAGGGGCTGATTATTTTCATTTTATAGAACATTCGAGAGCATAAGAAAGAAACCTTCGCAGAGTACAAATTTGTAGTTGAATATGTTAATTTTACGGTGCCAACAGAATATTACAATATTAACTTTATAATCAGCTGATGGTGTAAGACCCGTTCTCAACTTTGTAAAAAACTGAAATCAAATCAAATGTCGAAACTCAAAAAGGCAACAAATGTAATCAAAGCATTTGCCACCTAATGGAAAACTGCTTAACCGAAGAAACCAAAAAATATATAAAGAAGACAAAAAGGAGACTCGAGTAAAATTTGCCAAATTGAACGCAAGCAACTTTGTCATAAAGTGAAATTGCAAGAAAGAGGGAAACGCAATTTGGTATTCAATTTGCACTTTTTGCCAGCAAGTATGGGTCCTTTTTTTGGCCGGACGACCAAGCAGATTTTTCTTCGTTTGATTTGGCCAATTTATTATGCGTCTATTTCGGTCTCTATCTTTTTCTTTCTTCTTTTTTTTTGTGTCTGGCGGCAAAAGGTTAACAAAGTAACTGAAGTCAAGTGCTGCCAAATCAAAGGGAATGTTTGGAGCCTCCGTCTAATTAGACGGATAATCCAAAGCCAACATGAATTCTCGCATGCGATGTTGTGGCCAAGTTGAACTGCCAAGTGTGTTGTGTTCTGTTTCAATTCCAAATGTGCTGTTCCACTTCCACTTTGGGGGCTGATTTGTTTGGCTTGAAGCGGCGGCCGACCAAATGGCCAAAACAGTTTGTGTTGAAAATTCTACCGCATCGGTTGTGCCAGCGCACGAGTGACAGAAATCGTGGCCGCACTTTGCCGAAGGCGTCTGTTAAGCATAACGGTACTGTGTGTGTGGGCCGAAGTGAAGTGGGCAGCTCTCGTGCATTGTCGTTTGATCGCAGACAAAGTGCTGCGTATTCTGCACTTTCATTTGCTGTCGAGTCCTGGCGCTGAGCAAAAGTGCAACAAGGATTCTGCTCGTGTCCGAGTGTGTGCGTGTGTGATTTGAAAATTGACCGTTGGTACCGCTGATATTTCAAACAACTGGCGCAACACAGCTACGTGCTTTCCAACGAAATTCAAACAAAACATTTTTGCATTACATTTTGCCATTTCGCGAGTGTGAAAACGAGTGTTAATGTCTTTTATGTGATTTTATTGTTTGGCATTTTTTTTTTTTTTTGTTAATTATCTACTTGTCAAAGCATAATATTCCGTCTATTCATTTCAGTATGATGTCAGCCAACCAACAAAAAACAATGCAACTGCAATGACACCAACTAATTGTTTACCCATAAATCGACAGCCGCGAATTGTTGCTCAGCTCTATAATCAACAAATAAAACATATTTCAATCAAATTCTAGCGCAAACAAACTATCAATTTTATGAACCCCGCAAAAGTTGACTAAAATGCGTGCAATTTTTCAAGGCGTGACAACAAATTAATTACCCAGAGATAGAGCCAGTGGCAACAACAGGTTGCAAGACTAACCGAAAAGCAGACACAAAAACAACAAGTCAGATTTTCCAATTGATTGGGCGACGCTGGCTGCAGGCAATTGCGATCGCCATGATTTATGCAGGTGAGTCGAAACGCACTTTTTTTTTTCTATTTGGAACGTTTAGCTATGCAAATGCCCTTGGAACAGGCTGTAGTAAATCCACAGCTTCGCCTAATTACAAATCCATATCAGCATCTCAAAAGTTTGCCACGTAATTAGCAGCTGGGGGGGATGAAGGGAGGGGCGGCGAAGGCGGCAGAGGCTTACAAATTACAAAGCTCCCTCCATAAAGAAAATCATCATGTGTTTTTTTTGTGCACTTTTTTGTGTCACACAAAGCACGTGCTCATTTTATTACCGATTCTGTTTAAATATTTTCAGTAGCCTAATTAACTAAATGGGGTTTTGCGTCGTGACAATGAAAGGGACGTTTGCCAGACAGAAGGCAACCACAAGAAGCAGTTGAAAGGCGGAATGAAAGCAATAAATTTGATATATATGTATGTGCACAGGTTGAACAAAAGGAAAAGCCACAAGAAACTTGAAACAAAACAAAGGTGTTGGCACTTGGACAGCAAAACAAACTTTAATCCGTGAGGGTCAGTTTGTGTAGAGATGGGAAGGTGAAAAGTGGGTGGAGAAGATTTGATTAAGAAAACTAAAGTATTATTTTCAAAGAGATGATAAAGTCAAATCGATAACTAAAACGGTTTGTTTAGATCACTTTTATTACATAGTTGACAATATCTTAAGAGGTTGGCTCAAATCTTGGTTTGGTTAGTGCAGTCGATAGCAATTATTATTGAACCGTAAGGTCGCTGCTTTCTGGATTTTTGGTTTTATTTGGATGTGTGTTCCATTTAGTTTTAAGGCTCAGTGCTCGGAAATGAGTTCAGAATGCAAGCCTGATTTTCAAAACTCAGAACACTCCATGAAGCGTAATCATGGTGCGTCATGAAGTAGTAGGCCTTGTGTTTCAAAGTGTTTCTCACTAAGAGAAACACAAAAACCAAATGCATCAATGAGTGGCCAGAGAGACTTCGGCATTGCTGGAGGCACAAGGTGACCATTTCAAATAAGTTGTACTACGATTTGTAGCCATTGAGCGACCGAATCAAAAACAAGAAAATAGTTTTGAAAAAATATTCATTGGATTTTATTTAATGACCAAAAAACAGTGAACCAAAACAGTTGAGAGTACTAGGTACTAGCAAAGGCACTACATACATATATGGATACCGCAACTCATACAAACTATTTTTTTGGGATACAATGTCAGCTCCCAAGAACAATAACTTTTTGCGTCACATGCGTCATCTCTTATACATATCTATAAACTTTGGTACAAGAGTCCTGCACGAGTTAGTATAATAGTAATCGAGTAGTTCTTGTCGAGTGTGATTACAAATAAAAACGAATACCTAGCAGTCGATTCGGCACCGTGGCACCGTAGCATTAAAGGAACCGCAACGCTCCCAGTGCACTGCAGTGGCGCAAAATTGCCATTACATAATAGATTACTCCTACGTTACTTTGCCATCAGTATGAAAAAAATACTTCCATACAATCTGCTCTACTTTGCCCTATTCATGGCCGCTTTGTAAACGGAGTGCCCACAGCCTGCATTACTAGTATGAAAGGATATATGCCAGAGCCGAACTGTCATTGGATTCACATTACGAATGCGTACATTCTTTTTACCCATTGTACCCATTGAAAATGGGTAAAAAGGATCATGAAGTTGTGTATGTAGAGAGAGTAGGGAGAAGGAAACATTTCAGACCCTATAAAGTATATATATTCCATGTAGCCATGTCCGTCTGTCCATCTGTCCGTCCGTCTGTCTGTATGAACGCGTCGATCTCAGAGACTATAAGAGATAGAAATACAAATTTTTGCATGTACATAGATGGATACCGTACCCAGATCAAGTTTGTTTCAGATTTGGGGGGTCTGTCTGTCTGTCCGTCCGTGAGAGACAGAGAGGTACGCACAATTTTAGAGAGAGAGAGAGAGAAGTGAGGGACAGAGAGGTACAGAGTATATTATAGTCGGGCTTGACCGACTTTCTCACTTGTTTTTACTAATTTTTCTGGGACTTGAACTCGGGTCCTCTCGCAAACACTGAACACTCGGACGACGCCTTAGCCCACTCGACTATTAGCCTTAAGCAAGATGTAGCGACATAATGTAAATCTAAAATTGGTTATACAGCTCCTCCAACGGGGCCAAGCCAAGCCTTCTCACAATCTCTTGGCGTATGTGCTTTAAATTTTTTGCACAAGAGAAAGGGACCTACAGTTTAACGCCGAATCCAACCAGCAAAGTTTGAGAATTTGCTTTTTCATGGCTAGATTACTTCACAGCTGGCGCCAATAGCTGGTGAAGGTAACCGTATGGGTAAAGGCTATTTTTCTAAAGAATGAAAAAAACTTTTATTATTAGATGTTCAGAGGCGAGATTGAACCCACGACCTCCCGCCCAGCAGTCCAGCACACTAACCGCTGGGCCACAGACGGCCACAAGCGACATAACCATAGCTAATAATGTACACAGTTGGTCTAGTTGACATGACAGTCGCTTAGCAAACGTGGAGTTCTGGGATCAAGTCCCAGTAGGAGCATACTTTTTCTTCTCATTATATATATATTTTTTTTAATGTTTGTTTTTTAATGTTTTTTTTTTATTAAGCAAAACCTTCCGTTTAAATGATACCTAAGAATTTGTGTGGCGTATTTGGAGCTTAAGTACTCACATTTGCCACTTAATAAGCAGCAAGAGTAGTGGTCGAGTGGATTAGACATTAGCTTAGAAAATCCCCGTAGGAGCACACCTTTTTCTTATTAAATGGTCCTTTTTATTACACTTGAGTGTTTGCAGTTCAAGATAGAAGGAATCATCTGAACATAAAGTATTATATTCTGATAGATGCGTTTAATGTTTTTTATTTTTATTTGAAGGTGTTTTAATGCATTGCCTTCGAAATAGTTTTTAGCAATCCTTTAATCGCTACGTTTATTTTGCCTGGTGAAATGCATGTCAAGACAAAACCAAAACTTGCTCAATACATCTACATTCTTCAGGCATTGCGAATGGATTAGTGTGTGTAAACAAATGCCATCACATAGACGGCTTCGTCGTTAAAACCGAACTATTGCATAACGAAATGCAATTTCGCAAACATTTTTAGAAAGGTCGAGGATTTAGAAAAACTTTCTTAAAGTTAGGGTTTATTCTCTTAATTTTAGGGCAAAGTACCCTAAATTTGTAACAAATTCTTTCTAAAATCAAAGGCGAAATTACCCTAAAAATTAGAAAAGTCAACAAAGCAAATTCACCCTAAAAATTTAGAAAAAATCTAGTTTTCTAAATTTTAGAAAGTTTTTTCTAAAAAATTAATTTTTAGGGAAACTTTTTTTAAAATTCTGAAAATTTTTTTTTAATTTTAGGGCGATTTCGATTCTAGGGCGATTTTCTTAAATAGAGAAAAATAATTTTCTGAGTGTACTCTATTTACCTTCAGTACAGAGTATAAAAACTCGATTGTCTTAAGAACCGCTTAACCAATTTCAATGGGTTAAATACATGTTAAAAGTTTCAATTATGTAATTCAAAAAATAGTTTTTGGACCTGTTTATTACCAATTCTTAGAACCAAAATATATTATTAAAATCGTTGTTGGCTTTAGCGACCTGTTCTTAGTTATTTAGGAAGTACAACAATTTTGTAATATTTATAAAATCGTAGAACTTTTTTAGACATGCTCTAGGTCATTAAGTTATGATTTTGTCCACAACTTTTCTAAAACAAGACACGCACAAAGGAGGCTGGTTGACAGTATAGCTATTTCATGAATACCAATTCAATCTACAATTGTCTGCGCCTGTCCTTAGTGTGTTGGCAAAAGTTACCTCATGACAGAATTGCTATGACCGCTTGGGAATCCCAAAGGCAGGCTTGTGGCAAAATCCGACATCAGCAGCAAACGCCAAAAACACTAAGGCTTTGAGTGTGTGTGCATCCCGTATCGGTCCTTCTGTTGTTAGTGGGGGAAATTTATTCTCCGCATTTTAACTAACACTGGCGCCAATTGTTTGAATAAAATCTTTAAGTATGTTTTTGAAAGTGTAAATCAATTGCAATTCTTATAGTTTCTTTGTTGGTTTTTTCATTAAGAAGTTTTTAACAATATACAATTTTTGCGGTCACATAACAAATATACTTTGTGGTGAAAAACTATAAAATATGTGCATTGCTCTTCACACGACATTGACTGACAAATCCGCCTTTTCTTCTTTTTAGTTGCTATACAGTGTACTTTAGACCAGGGTATGGTCCCAAAGCATTAGCATTATTTTTGAATTAGCATTAAATTTAAATGATAATTCAAAAAAATTTTAATTGGCATTGAAATGAAATCATTTTAATTTAAAATTCTCAATTGAAATTAAAATAAAAAAAATTTCAATTCAAAATTTTCAATTGGCATTAAAATTTAATATTTTTAATTCAAAATTTTCAATTGGCATTAAAATGAAATAATTTTAATTCAAATACAGGGTTGCCCATATTCGACGGACCCATGTTTTTTTTAAAAAATCAAAGAAAAAATAAAAATTTGGCGGTTGGCAATCTTAATCATTTAATTTGTTCCAAGTAGATTTGTTTACATCAATTTTTGAATATGATATCTCTCAAATGGCCGCCTCTGGCGTTGATGGCGTATTGTGCCCAATTCCATCGATTCGCAACATTTCGGCCGGAATAGCGGCTATTTCTTCACGAATGTTGTCCTTGAGCTCTTCTACGGTCCTTGGCTTGTTAACGTAAACCTTTGACTTCAAATATCCCCACAAGAAGAAGTCAGGCGGCGTCAAATCGGGCGAACGCGGTGGCCAGTCCACATCACCACTTTTCGACATCAAACGGCCCGGAAACAATTTCTTCAGAAAATCGATTGTTATGCGACTTGTGTGCGGTGGAGCGCCGTCTTGTTGAAACCAGAACTGCCTCATACGCTTTCGACGAATAATTGGCATCACAAAATTGGTCATCATGTCGCGATAACGCTCCTGGTTGATGGTAACAGCATGGCCATTTTCATTTTGGAAGAAAAACGGCCCAATGACCGTTTTCGCACTAACGCCGCACCAAACTGTGACTTTTTCGTCATGAAGAGGCACTTCTTGAATCTCCTGAGGATTTTCAGTGGCGTAAATACGGCAATTTTGCTTATTTACGGTCCCATTCAATGTGAAATGTGAAAATGTGAAATTTTTTTAAAGCACGTTGAGTTTTCACAATTAACTTGTTCTGTTGAATGTAAATTTCAACTATTTCAGAGCGCTCGCGTGGCGTGTATTGTTCCATGGTAAAAATCTGCTTGGACTGACGCTTCAAACGCGGTATGTCATTAAGCGATCTGACATCTCTGTCAAAAGTTATGGCGTTGCCAGATGGGTCCGTCGAATATGGGCAACCCTGTATTCAAATTTTTCAATTGGCATTAAAATGAAATAATTTCAATTTGTTTATTTTATTTATTCCAAAATGATCTTGGGTGGAAGCTGGAGGCACTCTGACCCAGCACAGTGGGTGAAGTCACAAAGTTGTTTATCACGAACAGCCGTACTTGAAAAACGATGAAGCACCATTTCGTGTGCATTGCGTAACACTCTTCCTCAGTATTTGGAATTTTACTTAGCGTGTCCAGCACTTCGAAGTATTTACCGCTCAAGATTTGAGGCTTCGTTCTCTATTCAATCGGGATATCAGCACAATTCGGGCTGATGGTAAAGTCTGGAGGCTGCGGTTGATAGCATGGATCCCTAATACTATCGTCGGAATCAAAATCGTTGTTGGTTTCGCAAGAAGTCATATTGATACCACAATAAAAATCACTGAACATTTTCTCATTCAATCGTGCTAAACGCGCTTTGACATTCAATGCAATGCCAACTGAAAATTTTGAATTAAAATTATTTCATTTTAATGCCAATTGAAAATTTTGAATTAAAATTTTTTTATTTCAATGCCAATAAAAATATATTTTAATTGGAATTGAAATTTTTAATGCCAATTTAAAAATGTTGAATTTGCATTACCAGATTTAATGCCAATTAAATATTACAAATTGGCAATACCAATTATTAATGCTAATTGAAAAAAATAATGCCAGCGGCACAACCGTGCTTTACACACTGGAAATTTTTTTTTTTGAAATGTTCTGTTTCCCAGCGCGCAAAAAATTCGGAATAATTTCTAGTTACCGCAATGAAAAACCAAACTTCGACATTTTAATGTTTAATACTGGCGCCGTTGGTTTAAAGTTGCTACATTAAATTTTTCATTTCTCGTTTTTCTTTTACTTTTTCGTAGAAGTAACCGTTGAGATGTCAAACTTTGTTCTTGAATTAAAAATCTAAAAATCAGCATTTATTTGATTGGCGCGTTGCGGGCAGAGCTGTATTCAACAAAGCTACCATCTAAAAAAGATGTATAAGTGGTTCTTCTGCATAATATAAGAGTATACAAATACTGTACCTTACCAATTTGCTTTTGCTTACCAATTTGATGTAATTAATTTCTTTTTGCTTATGAGCTCTGCAAGGTGGCTGGGCAATCTGCCCAATGATCCTCCATAGCAGAGTCACGGCGTTGTAAATACACAGGGTATTTGTTTTGCTTGTTTTTCAATAGGGAAACCGTTTTTTCGGTTTTTATTGTAAACATTATGGCGTGCCGTCCATTATTTTATATTTATATGGGTTTTTGCGACCTGTTTTTTGTCAAACTTTTTATATCTGGCTGGCTTGAGTTAAGAGTTAGAGTTTTTAATGTAATCAACACAAATCAATAATGATTAATCAGATTTTTGTTTTTTTACAGTTATTGCACTTTAGCTTTAAAAGAACGCGGTGATATTAAAATTAATTAGTAATTCCTGAGAATTTTTTTATTATCAGAACCTTTTTACAATCATTTTAAATTTTTATCATTTTTTTTCAATTATTTATTAAATTTGGAAAAAAAAACTCACAAAAAGTTCCACCAAAAACTATAAAATAAAATGTCTCAAAAAATAACAATATTTTCTGTATTAAAATCAATAAATTGGTATATCGAACATATTCTAAACTTCTCGTTTGGTTTCTTTGTTACTTCATTCAATGATATTATATTCAAACAAATTTAGTTGGGAAAGGTTATTTAATATGGCCACAGGACCAACAAATGTAAACAAACCTCGCCAAAAACACGTTTATGCAAAAATCCCGTACAATCAATTTGAATTTCAGTGGCAAAAAATACATATTGAAAGTTTACTATCTTCTCAAGCAAAAGCTTTAATCCTGGGTTTTATCTAAAATTAATAGTTGGCAATTGTAGATATTTGATCAAAAGGTAAAAAATTCGCAATATTTGCAAAATTGTATAATGAGTGAGATTGTCATTAGGACGGGTAAATATTCAGGTAAATAGAAGGTGTTTATCAAACGATCCAAAATGTACGTTTTTGCTAAAATCGTATATGAGTTTAGATTGTCATAAAGGTGTGTGTTTTAATAATTATGGAGATAGACGAATGGTAAAAATCGTATGAGTTTAGATAAAATCCAAAAATATAAAGTCGCGAAATGTGCTAAATTGAGTACAGATTATCATAAAGATTAGATGAAAGGCAATTGCAATGTAAGTTTCAGTTCTTCGTTTTGTGTTTAGGATACTAAAATGGGTGTTGCAACGCGCGCTGGAACAGCTAGTAGAGAAACATGAAAAGGAAAGGCCCAAGCGAACTCACCTGTGAAAGTCCAGAAGTAGCTACATATGGTATGGAATGCGAGGTTCTTATTTTTACTCTGTAAGTCCTTCTGGCCAAGTCAGATTGACTCCTGCAAAATAAACTTTCACTTAAAAAGCTTGGCGAGTAATGCGTTTGACTTGGTCAATTTGTATTAATAACATCAACTCGACCGCGTTTGTCAAAGAAAGTGATGTAATAATTACTGAAGACCGCTAAGTTCGATGTGGTCAAGCGAAGGCAAAAAAAGAGGACATCAGTCAGTTCCAAAAGTATATCAGCATACCCAAGTCACCTTAGGGATCTTGTCTTACCCAAGTGCAATACTCTGTTTTGGCATGCAAATTATTTCCCAGTCCACTCATAACACACAAAAAAAATCAAACAATGGCACACAACTAGGGAGACAACCTACGTGCATAAGCCAACGAAACCTGAGATTCTTTTGCCAACACAGCAAAAAAGCGTGCAACAAACCAACAAAGCAGTAGCAGCCAGACGGGGGCAGAGCTTGATCACACACACACATACACACACACACACACGTACGAAGAAATGGAAACAAACCAAACCAGTTGAGATATATTAATGGGGCGGGCATAAAACTGCTTGGAGACAGTGTGTGAGTGTAAGTGTTGGCATTAAATAACAATAACATGCCAATAAAACGAGGAACAACCCTTTCTTTTTCCTTTTTGTTTGTTTTTTTTTTTTTGTAGCCAAAGCTGTCACCTCACTGCTGGCACACGCGTCGTATGCGCAATAAGGCTCATGTAACAACATTCAAGACAAACAAAAAAAAAAAGGTGGCAAAGACGCGCAGCACAAGACAAAGGCAAACAGAACTCTGAAGGCTTATGAACTGATGTGTGAGCTGAAAAAGTTCGAAACGAAAGTCAAACACTGCAGCAGGCACTTTTTATTGTGGCATCAACATGGAGATGTGGTGTGTTGCTGCTTCACTTCGTACTTTGGCAAAATCAAAATCGGCAAAATTAACAGTCCATTGATAGGCAGCCACCAGATGGAACTGAAGTTGCTGCGGAAATGAGTTCACAGCTTAGCACTTGAAGAATCACCTAATTCATTTAAATAAGCACCAAAAAATGTCACTGCGAATGGCATAGGAGTCCATTTGCCAACAGAAACGGACATTGTCGTCTTGACTCGATTTGGCTTTTATCTGCAAAGTGGCAAGTCGACGAGTCGGCAAACTAATTTAAAAATCCACTTGCTAAGCATTCGCCACCATAGACCAACGCGGCCCGGGCTATTTATTTTTTTCCATTTCTTGGCTTTTATGATGATTTTGCACTGCTTTGGCAATGGGAAAGCAAACATTTTAGCCCCCAAGTGTTTAAATAGAAAACGGAAATGAGCTTTGCTCCTGCCTGGTCTTCTGCCTTAACGAATGCGAACTTCTCAGACTCAGGATTAGACCCGAAACGTGCCAAATGAAGTGAACACACGCACGGAGCGGAGAACTCTGCGAAAGTATTTTTGTACCAAAAAATGAAGAAAAAAAACGCACACACACACACAGCTAATTAATGGCTGCAACTTTCTTTCGCCAGACACTTTTAAATTAATTGCTCACCTACGAAAGTAATTTTATTTCATTTTCCGTTTTGCCATTCCCTTTAAAAGTCATCTGCCCATTTTTTGGGTTCTGCCACGCCTCAAGTAAAATATTTAAATTGTTTGCTGTCATACGATAACGAAATTTGCATTTTCATTAAATGCAACAAGAGAAACGAAAATTGCAATTTATAGATTTGAATTTAGTTTGCTTTGTCATTTTGATTGGCAGCCACAATTGGCAACAAATCACACGATTGACATTTTGCACTGCGAGAACAAGGAACAATTTTCTTTGGCAAAAAAAAAAAACAAATTGAAAATTGGTTTTGAAGTAGAAGCTTTGATGGCAGGAAAGCGTTGTGACTACCACTCAGAAGGCATGGGTTCGGGTTCGAGTCAGCTGTGGAGAACTCGTAAGTAGCTTTGGAAAAGCTTCTCAAACTGTTCTCCATTGGGCTATAAGTCTAATACTTCTGGGGTGAAATAAAGAGCACACAGGCTAATAGCCTTTTCACACGGGGCGCAGCATTGTCGAAGCTGCGAAAACTTAATACCAAAAACGTATGTAGCATCAAAATCAGATGGCAGCTGCTACTACCTTGTATGGTGGCAAAGTATCGTCAAAAGCACTCAGAATCGATAACCTTACACTAGTTATATGGTTACACCAATGAAAGCAGTGCTGGAGCTTGACTTTTGCGACTTTGGGGTTAACCAGCCGGCCAACGTGTTTCCTATGAAAACCAAATCTCGCAGCTTCGATTTTGGCAAATTTGAATAGACAATAAGGCAGGTTGTAAACGCAACATTTCTTTTTATGCCCTGTACCCATTGAAAATGGGTAAGAGGGGATCATGAAGTTGTGCATATGTGTGTAACATGGAGAAGAAAACATTTCCGACCATACAAAGTATATATATTCTTTATCAGCATAAACAACCGAGCCGATTTAGCCATGTTCGTTTGTCCGTCCGTCTGTATGACCGCGTCGATCTCAGAGACTTTATGAGATAAAGACACAAATTTGTGCATGTACATAGGTGCATGCCGTACCCAGATCAAGTTTGTTTCTGATTTTAAAAAATTTCCCCCTCCCCCCTTAAACCGCAAAAGACTGTCAGAGCCACAATTTTAAAGTTACAACCTCGTGGCTCAATATATAAAATTATCTTAGGACTAATATTTATGCATTCCAAAAAGCGCAATAAGATCCGAGCAAAAACACCAAAGTTATGCACGAAACAATTTTGCTTGTGAGAAAGAGTGGGGAACCACTGTGCCTATTTCACAGTCTGTGTGCGCGTGTGAATTTGGCTGTGTGCCTGTGTATGTGTTTGTATGTGTGTCTCAATTATACAGGGTATTTTGGAGTCAGGCCACTCGACTGCAACGCTCTTACTTGTTATTCATAAACTATTGACAAGAAAATATCGACTCTATCGCTTTGTTGTCTTACATAAATCGGGTTACTAGAAACTTTTATCCTATTTATCTACAGCTTGCCTTACAAACTATGCTCATCATGAACACTTATGAAACCTTTGTGTAAACCAGGGAATCAAACCAAATCCAATTTCGGTTTCAGTTCTGGTACGTACCGAAATTCCCTTTCGGTAAAAGGTTTTGTTTTGGTTCTATTTAATTTCTGTTTTTGGTACATTATCGGTACCTAGATTTTTATTTCGGTATACCCTTATATACCGGTATGGACCTTTCTCTGTACGATTTTCAACATGTGAAGATTTTTGCACAGCATGGCTCAAAAAATTCAGTATATATTATAGAGAATTTATTAGTAATCTAAAATCAGATATATTAAGTTTTAATGGCCTCACCAAGGCCATTTTGTGCTCACTTTATGAACGGCTTGCGCATGTTTTAAGAACATTTTGTGCTCGCAAAATAAAAGCTGCCCTGCAGTACTGGGGAAGTAGTTCGAGGCTGGTGAAATAAATACTTACTAGGAAACCACCTCTACTTACTTTACTAACCCTAAGCAATGCGTTTCTGCATTTCGTATTTTCCCATATTGGGGTGGCTAAAAAGGGTACTTATGTAGGCACCCATAATATGGGTAGTTACATGTGTGCCCATGATAGGGATAGTTATGTAGGTACCTCAGTTGACCAAGTTCCCTCGACCAAATTTATTGCATCTGGGAACAAGAAAAATTAAAAAAATCGATGAGTTTTAAATGAAATATGTATGTTATTTGAAATAATTCAATTGCTAACTAAGCTTATTTAATAATTAATTTCACTTACAATTAAGTTGACTGCAAAAATTTTTTTTTAATCAATTGATCAATCAATTTATATATTAATTTGTTGGTGCACAACACTACTTACAATATATTTAATAATACGTACCGAGCGCGGCTCTATAAAATTTGGCTTCGGCTGTTAACGCAGCTTTGGCTTGAACGCCATCTACGTTGTAGGCTAAAATATCCCCATTGGCCAAAATATTCTTCAAGTTTTTAAAATGCCACCTGGCTTATTTTGCCTCTTCATTGCATCAATCTGTTAACAAAATAAATAAGAATTAGAATAAAAGTAAAAATTTTAACGAGTTGACAGGGAAATGTTCAACAAATAGCTGCAACATGCGCTGACAGGTTTTCAAATTTGATACTCTTTGCTTTAGGCAGCACAACATCCTATAGGCGCAATGTAATAAAAGAAACACGTATTATCAGTTAATAGGTTTTTAAAACTCAAATATAGTAAAAATTGCCTAGACTCGGTGGCTTTCCATCTTAAAACTTCACTTAGCTCTCTCGGCTTTCTTACAAATTCTTTGGGAACATTTTTACCTTAGTTGTAGATATATACTCGTTATACTCATTATACTCATCATTTAAATTAATTGAGCACGAAAGTCTTTCAAGTTGATTCTAAAAGAAAAAAAAAAAGAAAAAAAAAAAGGTAAGTAAAAAAAAAGAAAAAATTGTCCGCTAGGGGTGTTGGAAAAAGAGTGCGCGCAGAGAAAAAAGAAAGTAAAAAAAAAAAGGAAGCAAAGAAACTAAATATTAAATATTATTTTGAAACAAAAGAAAATAAAAATAGTTATTTTACGAGAAAATTCTTAAAGCATGCAGCCGTTCATAAAGTAGCCAAATGTTCATAATATCACGCTGTCCACGGTTTAAGAAAAAGCTTTTCATGCTGTGGTAGATAGAACGTTTTTTTCTGAGTGTACCGTATAATGACCGCATCCGATTTGTTTTATGTCTGGTTTTTTTGCGAAGTGTACTTGTAAAATGGAGCGGCAGGCGGCGTCCAATTGCCCTGGTGTGTTACTGATGTTTGTAATATAGAAGGAAGAATTTCCGACCACATAAAGTATATATATATCTTGATCAATGCAGGACGAGCTAAATTGATATACGCCATGTCGACCGTCTGTCCGGATGACTAAAGCATATAGCTGCCATAGAAACGATCGGATGAAAAACTAGTTTTAGTGAGAAAAACTTTTTTGTTTTCCATGCAAACGTGTCCGAAGCTCGTATTTTTAAGTTTCTTATGCTTTCACATAAATTAAGCAAGTTTTATGAAAATCGGGCAACTATATATGTAGTATAGCTGCCATACAAAAGATAGGTCTGAAAAAAAGTTTTAGTATGAAAAACTTTTTTGTTTTCAATACTATCGCTCACAAACTCGTTACTGATTAATATGATATGCTAACACACAATTTTGTCAAGTCTGATCCAAATCGGATGACTATAGCATAAAGCTGCCATAGGAATGATCGGTCGAAAAAATAGTTTTAGTGAGAAAAACTTTTTGTTTTTAATGGTAGCGTTAAATTGTACGTTCCAGTTTTGAATATTATCTGTCTCAACACAATTTTGGAGAGTTTGATCAAAATCGGATGAATATATCGTATAGCTGCCATATAAAAAATTGGCGGGAATATATCATGCTCTAAGGGTATATACACTTCGGTCGAGCCGAAGTTAGCTTCCCTCTATTTTTTTTTTTTTTTTTTTCATAACATTTACTAAGTCCATAGCGCATTCACGAGTCGGCCTATGCCTTAAAAACCAATTTTTTAAATCTTCACTCAATCTATTTTTCTTTTCCGTTTCTAAATTATTTTCACTGTCAATATTATTAATTATAACTATTTCCTTTACATCTTCTATTTCACTGTCAATGCGTTCACAAAATAAATTTTCACTTTCAATCACCATTTCGTTTGCCGCTACACGATTTAATTTGTATGCATATTTGTTTATGTTCGTTTTTGAGTCGTCTAATACATCGGTTTCTATACATTTTTTATTTATAAGTTCACTTAAGTGCTTGTCCTTGTAAATAATTTTATTTTTATTTTATTCACTTCTTTGATTGTTTCTTTAACACTTTATTTCACAATGCACGGAAAAAGCAAAGAATGTTCCAGCAATGCAGAGAACGCGTGCAAACTAAAATACAAAATAACGATGCTTGCACTGCAATTGTTTTTGACGAAAGAAAGAACCGAAATTTCGCTTACGCTTTGCGCTTTGCTTTTCACTCTTTTTTCGTACACTGGTTCGGCGCTCGTTTACCACAGGGTTACTCAGGGAAGTACCCATGTACGCTGGCTCGCGGTGGGTTACAGAATATACAGGGCATAAATATTTGTTTTTTTGGGTGGTTCGGTGATCGCTTACCATATGGTCACTCTAGTAAGTACCCATGTGGGAAGAAGCGGGGTAGGTAGTTCCAGCATGGCCAATCGCCACCTCCAGAACTGCAGGGTTTTGTTTCAAAAGTAAATTAATTTAACATTTTATATTAAATTATTTTTCTTTCTGATTTTCCTCTTTGTTTTTATACCCTTGCAAAGGGTATTATAATTTTGCCCAGAAGTTTGCAACGCATAGAAATATTCATTTCCGACCCTATAAACTATATATATTCTTGATCAGGGTGACGAGATGAGTCGATTGAGCTTTATCCGTCCGTCTGTCTGTCCGTCTGTCTGTCTGTTTCTACGCAAACTAGTCTCTCAGTTTTAAAGCTATCGAGCTGAAACTTTGCACAGAAACTTCTTTTTACTGCACACTGCTTATATGTCGGAACTGATCGGATCGGATAACTATATCTTATAGCTGCCATAGGAACTATCGGTCGAAAAGTGGGTCTCTCTGAGAAAAACTTTTTTGTTTTTAATGTTAACGTGTCTCACTTCAGCGATTATAAATATTATACGCTTTAATACAGATTTGGAAGTTTTGGTCAAAATCGGATGACTATATCTTATAACTTCCATAGGAACTATCGGTCGGAAAATGGGTTTTATTTAGACAAATTGTTTGTTTTAATGCTGGCGTTCTTAACTCTGATATATTAAAACATTTGCAAGGGTATAAAAACTTCGGCAGAGACGAAGTTAGCTTGGCCTTCTCGTTATTTTATTGACGGACGGATGGACGGACATGGCTAAATCGACTTGGCTGTTGATGCTGATCAAGAATATATATACTTTACTAGCAATCACCCGTCGCGCTTCGCTACGCCCTCAACAGTATAGAACCAATGCACACCTACTTCCCATCCACATCCCACCCAATTCCCACCAACTTTCCACCCAGTTTCCACCCACATACCACCCACTTCCAGCCCACATTCCACCCACTTCCAGCCCACATCCCACCCACATTCCATCCACTTCCCATCCATTTACCAACCACTTGCCACCCACATTCCACCCACTTCACTCCCACTTTCTGCCCACATCCAACAGTGGGCATCCCGGCGGTATTTCCAACATCAAGTCAATCGGGTGAAAAATAGTATTTTCCATGCAGAATTTTCCGGGAATTTTCCCGCATGGGGGCGGAATTTCCGACATTGAAAAATCACATTTCAAATAATTTCGTATTCTGTCCTTACAAACCGAGTTTCAAGCCAATCGGATGAAAAATAGTTTTTTGCATGCAGAATTTTTGACATTTCGGACATTTTCGTCGTTGGCGGATTTTCCGAAATCGGGAAAACTCGTGTCGAATCATTTCGCGTACTATGCTTACAAACCAAGTTTCAAGTCAATCGGATGAAAAATAAAATTTTTCCCATGCAAACTTTTCCAACGCTTTTCCGGGTGGAATTTTTAAAATTTTCTTTCTTAGTGCGCGCCTGCATAACTAAACGAAGGTCTATGCCAAATTTCAAACCTGTAGGATAAGCCATTAAGGCTGTGGGTTGATAATATGTCTGTCACTTTGTCAGTCGGGCGTACACATTTATATATGTGGTCGGAGATGATTCCTTCTATGCGTTGCAAACTTCTGGGCAAAATTATAATACACTTTCCAAGTGTATAAAAAAATTACTAAAAAAATGTCAATGCTCAAAATATTGTTTTCAGGATTAAGTCTAGTAGGTTTCACTGTGCAATGGCAATCAGCTTCTTTCCGAAGTTTACTTATTTGTGGTAAATTAGTAAGCATTGAACTTTAACCCCCTTCCGCCTTTGGGCATGTTGACAATGGAAATCGAAATGGAGAATCGAATCGGCTTTTTAATGTGTGTGTGTGTGTGTGTGTGTGCGTATAATTAATCTAATTATCAGCTTGGCTTTGTGGCTGCACTCTGTTTGTTTGCAATTACGTGCGTGCGGAGCATTCAGGAATTTGTATTCAATAAAATGTAAACGAACGGTTTGATTCGTTTGCTGTCATTCGTGCATTCACAACGACGACATTCATTTGCTAATTGATCGTCCATTGCCAAATTCAGTCCCATTCATCGGCGTGTGCGACAATCGTGGGTATTTCCATTAAGCTGATTCATTTAATGGTTTTTCACTGTTCATTTCACTTATGTAAATTGTTACCTCAAATTGTAATTTAAATTTCTAATTTATTAGGAACCATCTGCAGTGACTTTTACGCTTTTTAAAGTTGAAACATTTTTTGTGCAGTTTTCAGTTTTAACCACAAAATACTTTTTATGGCATCATAAAATACAAACGCAAATTATTTGGCATATAAAAAGGGAAATAAAAATTCTAAAAACTAAACATATAACACTACAGCGTAGCACAAACATAAAGGAAAAAGTTGTGCGAGTAAACCAAAAAGTGTTTGAGTGTGTGTGTGTGTGTGGGTGTGTTTGCACAAACAGTGAACAAAAGTGCTTGAAGCGTTTTCACAGCCAATTTTTTTATGCAAAGCCAAAGACAAGACAACGCCTGACACATGTGGGAAGGGGTGTACATTTTTATATTTGGTTGAGCATGGCACATAAATCCATTTGCTTGTTGAAAGCCAAGCAGGATCTTGGCTACCCAGCACTATTCGAATGTGTATGTGTGTGTGTGTGTGCATTTAGGACAGCAATAAGCATGAAAGCCATTAAACACACATGTGTACTTAAAGCAGTGTCAGGCTGCAACATCCTTTAAAATTCAACCCTCATTGAGGTTACTAAAGAGCGGAGTGCATACAAGTACACTAAGAAAAAGTCGGTAAATCAAAGATTTGGAATATAAAAAAAAGTATCAACAAGTAAAAGGACAGCTTCTGAAATATTACTTGGATCGCCCCACCAGATATATAGTTGTATCAATGCAAATCTGCTTGTCAGAATATGGGAATGAGAGACTCGCAATGGGCAGTATCTTTAATAAAGAATTATGTAACCAATAAAATAAAGCCTAGAAACTTTATAAAATATCGGAAGTACATGGAATATGTATGAAAATTAAATTGTGTTTGGTATACTAATGGCGATGGGTGTAATTGTTGGGTAGTTTTACAACTACCGTAGAAATATTTAGGAGCTTTTCGGGGTGTCCCAAAAAAAATTTTTTTATTTTCACGGGTGCACCGGCATTTTCTGAAAGCTTATAGAGTAAAGTATTTTTGAGATTTTTTTCAGATTTTTCGACAGACGTTTAGAGGTCGCACAAATCGAATTTACCCACAAAAATGGGGTTTTCCGTATTGATTTCGATTTTTACTTATAACATGGTAAATAACCACGATTTTCCTAGTTTTAAAATCAGCATTTTAAAGAAAAATGTCAAAATTTTACTTTTATG
>JAEIFU010001579.1:0-64312 GCA_018904235.1 Lordiphosa stackelbergi | reverse complement strand
ACGGGCGACTAACATGGACATCATCTGCATACATTTGAATTTCACATTTAGACAGAACACATGGGAGGTCGTTAACATATATCGAAAAAAGTAATGGTCCAAGAACTGATCCTTGCGGGACGCCACGATTTAGTGACAGAAAGGATGATCTTCTATTCACAGTAGCTACTGCTTGCAATCGGTTATGTAGGTAAGAGCTCATCAATTTTAATGCTGTACTGGAGAAATTATATAATCTACCAAGCTTTGTGCAGAGAATCTCGTGATTGACCAAATCAAACGCTTTGCTATAATCTAGCAAAGTCAAAAATGTTACGTTGCTCTTGTCCATATTTCGTTGTATATCTTCATTGATTTTAATTACGGTAGTAGTGCAACTTCGTTGTTTTCTGAATCCTGATTGTCTGTCATTCAGCAAAGAGTTTTCCTGCATAAACTTAGATATTTGGCTAGACATGACTTGCTCAAATGCTTTAGATAAGAACGGTAATATGGAGATTGGACGATACTCATTATTGTTTGGATCGTAACAGTTATAATTTTTAAAATAAAAATTATTTTTAAGAATTATTTTTATTATAAAAATTGAAAATAAGACTTATTTTTAATTTTTATTAGTAAAAATTGAAAATAGAGTTATTTTTCAATTTTTATTTTAAAAATTGAAAATAAAAATTGATTTTGAATATCTTTTGAACCAGTCGGTGCATTTTAGAAGTAGACATATATCTGTGATCTATGTTTCAATACCTTTCCATTGATACATCACATGTCCTTGAAGGATCAATATTAAGGATACCAAAATTTTTTATCGATTCAGTGCAACTTTTTATACATATCGCTCACTTACTTCAAGTCTGTCATAACTCAATCAAGTAAGAAAGTTGGTTAAGCCCAACTGTAACATACTCTCCATAAAATTGCAATTTTTGACTTGATGTAGAAATATTTGCTGTGTTTTGTACTAATTTGTGTAAAATTTTCAAATTGATGTATCTTAAACTTTCCATGTGAGATGAGAATATATCGTTATATCATTTGTATTTTCATATTAATGCAAGAGCATCATATCTCAGTTGTCCTGCAGTCGTTATTACACATACATACTTCGGCTTTCAGTTAAAACATATTTTCCCTGCTGCTGACTGTGAAAATGAGATGTCAAAGCGAATGCACCTATAGGCTAATTGAAGTCTAATTAATTTAGTTCGAAATTGACTATCAAACAAGGAAGACTTCCAATATTTCGTTCATTTCGTCTAAGCATTGTCATTTTATTTGAGTGTAGACTCACCACAGATGGACCCAGTTTCATCTCAAGTATCCTATCCGTCAACAAGTCAGGTTAACACTACTCCACAAAGCATTCTCAACGAATTTCTTAATTCAATTGAGGCGGCCTCTGGGAATGAAAAGACAGATGGGGAAGATGATCCTGAACTCAATCTTGCAATAACCGAAATAGGCGCATACTCCCCCAATCCAATTGAAATAAGTGAGAATATCATGAAGTATTGGGAGGACAAAAAGTTCATGTATCCTCGGTTATATCAATTGGCGAAAGTGATCCATTGCGTGCCAGCAACCCAAGTGTCAGTTGAGAGGGCATTTTCTGCTTTAAAATTGGTCATGTCTGACTTGAGGTGCAACTTGTCCTCAGATTCTATAAAAAAAATACTGTTCCTAAAATTGAATAAAGAATGCGATAAAGCATGCTGAAAAATTCATTGTCATTGCATTTTTGGTTTTCAGATACTTTTCACAAATGTGCTGGTAAGGAGTGCAACTCGAACGAGAAATAGGACTGGATTTTAAGATGTACTCTATGTATCTATTTCGCAATTTGCAAACATTAAATATACGTGTTTTATATTTCTGTTTCTATTGAATTTACCTTTCCAAGCCGAACCTTTTACAGAATTTCACAGGTTTTCAGCCTTGCTTCAGAGTCATTGCTTAAAAATGGCTTAAGCTATGAACTGAAAACTTGTTGTGTAGGCTGGTACTATAAAGCAAGCCGAACCAGCCGGCTAAACTAGTTCAAAAGTGAAAAGTGTTCATCATAGCTCGTCACCGGTTAAAAGGTGATATGTTTTCCGAGGTAATCACGAAGAGATCTTTTTTTTAAAACTTATAAAGTCTTCTTTAAGCGTGCAGTTTTCGTTTGGGTTTTGCTGCTTAATAGGACACCGGTTTAGTTCGGTTTATTAGCACGAATTAGCGGTTTGGTTTATTTTGGTTCGGCTTACAGTTTGCATCTGTAGTGTTGTCAAAATTTCATGCATACATAAACTTTGGGACTGAAACACTGATCTACTTTTTAATTTTGCAGGGCTTGACCAACTTTTTTACTTGTTTGAGTTATGACAGACTTGAAGTAAGTGAGCGATATGTATATAAAGTGGCACTGAATCAATAAAAAATTTTGGTATCCTTAATTTTGATCCTTCAAGGACATGTGATGTATCAATGGAAAGGTATTGAAACATAGATCACAGATATATGTCTACTTCTAAAATGCACCGCCTGGTTCAAAAGATATTCAAAATCAATTTTTATTTTCAATTTTTAAAATAAAAATTGAAAAATAACTCTTATTTTCAATTTTTAAATAAAAATAAGAGTTATTTTTCGATTTTTATTTAAAAATTGAAAATAAAAGTTTATCCTGATTTTGGATTGCTCACTCAGAATTCGGACATGGGGTGTCTCCAAAGGGGTCTAGGACACTTATTTGGCTTTGATTTTTTTAAAGTCCATAACTCTTATTTGCGATCCCTGCCACAGAATGATTCCAAATTTGGATGATTGGCGTAATATGAAGCAGGGGGGGAATTTAGCCCACCTTGACGCAGTTTTTCACTGGGCATGGAGGACTTAGAGAATAACTACACAGCTTAAAGCACGAAGACACTCCGGAATTTTATCAACTCAATAGTCATTAAAAGCTTAGCACATTAGAATATATAATCTACTATCAATATCAATTTGTTCCTCTCAATGTTTTTCTTAATGTTAACGTGTCATTTATTTAGATTTAAGGATTCAATTAGAATTATATTTTCTTGTGAATTTTTATTTTTGTGACTAGTGCCCTAATCATAAGTTTCATGCAACTTGTAGCACTAGGAAGTAAGTAAGTATAATAATAATAAAGCAAACGAGAAAGGCAAAGCTAACTTGTCTGTACCGAAGTTTTGATACACTTGTCACAACGGTTAGCGACTTCGACCAAACTTCGCAAATCAGCTTAAAAACATGACATATTACCCATGACCGTGTTTGAGAGCGATAATATTGAGAACAAACCAGTTTTCTCACTAAAATCAATTTTTCGAACGAACATTTGTATGGCAGCTACAAGAAGTAGTCATCCGATCCGGTCGGTTCCGACATATTAGCAGCGTGCAGTAAAAAGAAGACTCTGTGCAAAGTTTCAGCTCGATAGCTCCAAAACTGAGGGACTAGTTCGCGTAGAAACAGACAGACGGACAGACGGACAGACGGACGGACAAAGCTTAATCGACTCAGCTCGTCATGCTGATCAAGAATATATATACTTTATGTGGTCGGAGATGATTCCTTCTATGCGTTATGGCAAACTTCTGGGCATTATAATACACTTTTAGAAGGGAGAAGAAACAAAAAAAAGCAAGTGTGATACAAAAGAATGTCGGGGAAAACTGGCGCAAACGAAATCCACAAAACACAGGTTTGCCCAAATGAGAATCCGCAAGTGTGTAAGGTACAGGACCAGGCAAGAGCTCGTACCACCCATCGAGGACCTTGTCAGCTGGAGAACCATATGCGCGCTCATTATAGACATCCAGAGCGATCTGAGAAGATGTGAAAGCGAGAGGCGAGCAACGGAGAGTGCCTTAAATAGGCAACTCATCCCCGCGAAGTAATACTTAACGGTGATCTTGCGGGGCAAGAGGTGAGTAGTTGTGAGGGGGTGTATTTAGCTTAATCGTGCATGCTGCTGGGATGGGCCAGCAGTATCTTTTGAAGATTTTCATCCCCCCATGGCGATCCCATCTTCGGCAAATCGATACATATTGCTAATGACTAACTATCTCTAGAAATTGATCTGCCTGCAAGTAAAAGAAGCATTTGTCCCATACATGCCAAACCTCTATCTCTTACCATCTCTGAGACCTGTTTGTTCATACGGACGGACGGACAGACGTAAGGACGGACAGACGGACGGACAGAGGGACAGACGGACGGACGTACAGACGGACGGACGGACAGACGGACATGGCAATATCGACTCGGCTGTGGATGCTGATCAAGAATTATATCTTTAAAGGTTTGGAAATGATTCCTTCTCTCTGTTACATACTTTTGCACAAACTTAATAAAATCTATGTACCTTCGGTACAGAGTCTAAAAATACAAAAATGTCGTAAAATTTTAGGTCAAATTGTGCTGTATTGAAAATTTTTTTGAATTGGCTAAGCAAAGTATGACAAAAACGTAACTAAGACATAAATAAAGAAACAGTTGGAACTAATTAACTTCATTCAATTGTTTCTACATATATTAACGGGCCCTTAAGCTTTTCAAATTTTAAGCAAAACTCGAAAAATGGAAATTTTGAATAGCTGGCACAAAAATTTCGATTGTTTTGTATATTGGATCGTTGGAGAGGGTATATTGAAATTGTCCGGATGTTTGTAACGCACAGAAGGAAGCATCTCCGACCACATAAAGTATACATATTCTTGATCAGCATGACGAGCTGAGTTGATATAGCCATGTTTGCCAGTACGTCCGTCTGTCCGTCCGTCTGTCCGTCTGTTTCTATGCTATGTCCTCCGTCAGTTTTAAAGCTATCTTAACGAAACTTTGCACGAAGTCTTTTAGTACAAATACGCTGCACATTTGTCGGAACCGGCCGGATCGGATGACTTAAGCATATAGCTGCCATAGGAACGATCGGTCGAAAAAGTAGGTCTAGTGAGAAAAACTTTTTTGATTAATATATCGGATAGCTATAAAACAAACTGGCACGTATATCATGCTCCAAGGGCAGAGCCGAAGTTAGCTTCCCTTTATTTTTTTTATTGATTTAAAATAGTATATAAATTATTAAGAAAGTCGGTCTGGCACGGCTGTTATATACTTTGCAGTGCAGCTGAAAACAGCGCTGCTAAAAATAAATGGAGCCGCTACTTGCATTGAACAATGAGGGACCTCAAAAACTGAACTATAAATGGGGCCACTAGTGCCAGAGCGTGGGAAGTAACTTTCTTTTGGTAATAACTGGAGAATCGGTCATCTGATCTGTATCATTTCTTCGGCAAATCGATAAATAACTCTTATTACTAATGAAGGTACAAATTATCTGTTTTTGAAACTGTTTACGGTTTATCCAAATTACGGGGTAGTGCCAAAAATTGAAAATAAACTTGATCTCTATATTTTACCATCTCTGAGATCTGTGCCTTCATACAGGCGGACAGAGAGTCAGACGGACATGGCTTCTGATGAGAGAAGTATAGATTGCACATTTGCTCAGTCCCTATTCGCTGCCGCTTCGTCCCTATACGCTCAGGTTCGATACTTGTCCTGTCTTGCTCTGTCGCGGTTGCATTTTGTTTGCCAAAGCATGGCTTTGGTTGGAGCACAAATTTAATATAATCTGTGTACCTTGGTACAGAGTATAATCGTAACTGAAAAACATGTAAGAGTGTTGCAGTCGAGTGCCCCGACTACCCTGTACCAAGTAACGTGGATACTATGGTTTTGATTTCCTAAGCTATTATTGAGTTAACTTCATCGACGAGTTAACTTCATTTACCTGTTTTAATGGGCCGGCGCACTTTCATATCTTCGGTGTTTTTGGATCGGATCTTATTATGGTACACCGAATAGATAGATATTGGGCCTAACTTAATATATATTAAGTCACCAGGTTCAAACTTCAAAATTGCAGCTCTGACAGTTTTCTGCGGTTAGAAGGAGAAAGTGGAGGAATTTGCCAAATCTGAAACGAACTCGATCTGGGCACGGTATTCACCTACATACTAGTGTAGGATTGTTCATGAGTGAGTGAACTAAATTGAGTTGTTCCTTAAACAGAACAAGTGAACATGTTCTCCTTCAATTGTTCATTTTTGTTCAGTGAGTCCTGTTTAGTTGTTTTTGTTCAGTCGATATTGTGTTTTCTGTTTGAATTTTATTTTACATACAATAAAATTCATTTGCATATACCGCTACATGATTATCAGTTTGATAAAACTAATCAAACAAGTCAGATGTTCCATGCATTGTTTGAGGTACTCAAATCTCATTGCCCATTACAAATTTTATTACACTTAACATTTTCAGACCCTTCTTCGCTTGGCCCTGTACCCGAAGTCATTAAATGTCCTTAAAACTTTAGGACGATTTGCGCGGACTAGGAATTGATTTTAGAGGTTTGGTTTCTTAGAATTTTTCGTAGATTTCGCTTTTGCTATGCGCTTTGTCGACTTCTTTCCACCCATACAAATTGACCCCCTAGTGTACATAAATTTATCTCATAAAATTTCCACTTCTGCTTTTAAAGTCAAGAAAAGCAATAAACAATTATGAAGATTAATGACCTAAATATAATTTACTTTGTTTTTGTTTTGCCTTACAAGGCAAACAATTTGTTCTGATTTTCGCTTGGACTGGTCAAGAATTCAGATTTAAATTCCCAAGAATCTCCCATTTATTAACTAAGTCAATAAACTGCTGTTTAAAAACTTTTTCATAGGCTTTTCCCAACCAGAACATCAAACGTGGCCATCCAATAACTTAAATGGCTTAAAAGTAAACAAATTTTGTAACAAAATTCATCGTGAACTTTTAGTATATTAGTGGGAAATTACGCTTAAGCTTTTATTTGCTTAATTCCCCCTCACTTAATGGGGATAATTTGCCGGTAGCTGTGTTTAATAAGTAATATGGCGACAGGCTTTATTAGATAATTTAATGATTTATTCATTGCTTTATTTCTTACATTTTTGACTAAGTACCCAGACAAATAGGAGAAAAATGTTTCAGAGTTGTTGGCAATTAACAACTAATCTAAGTCGTAGAGTTACATTTACACTTTGCAAATGCCTTAAGCCGATTGAAGTTTGTTTGTTCAGCGCAACAAAATTAATTGCAATAACCTACCTACAAGATTCAGTCCAAACACTAGGCAACAAAAATATAAAACGAGAAAGGCAAAGCTAACTTCGTCTGTACCGAAATTTTGATACACTTGAAATGGCTTGTTTCAACGGTTAGCGACTTCGATCAAACTTCGCAGATCAGCTTAAAAACATTACATATTACCCATGACCGTGTTTGAGAGCAGTAATATTGAGAACAAAACTGTTTTTCTTACTAAAACCCATTTTCCGAACGAACATTTGTATGGCAGCTACAAGAAGTAGTCATCCGATCCGGTCGGTTCCGACATATTAGCAGCGTGCAGTAAAAGAAGACTCTGTGCAAAGTTTCAGCTCGATAGCTCCAAAACTGAGGGACTAGTTCGCGTAGAAACAGACAGACGGACGGACGGACAGACGGACGGACAAAGCTTAATCGACTCAGCTCGTCATGCTGATCAAGAATATATATACTTTATGTGGTCGGAGATGATTCCTTCTATGCGTTGCAAACCTCTGGGCAAAATTATAATACACTTTTCAAGTGTATAAAAATAGAGGAAAGTTAACATCGGCTCGACCGAAGTTTATATACCCTTGGAGCATGATATATTCCTGCCAGTTTTTTATTTGGCAGCTATACGATATATTCATCCGATTTTGATGAAACTCTCGAAAATAGTGTTGAGACCGATAATATAAGGTTGTCAAAAAAGCTATTTCCGCAAGCTTGTCTTTGCAAGCGCGTAGTTCTAGTTATATTCGTCGCATAGGTTCACGCTAGAGCTTTTTGGAAAGCTCTTTTCACGCGCTAACACGTGTTTGATTTATTGTTGTTTGTTTTTAGTCGTTCGTGAGTTATAGCGTCGCAAACATGGAGCAAAATAAAGAGAAAATACGGCATATTTTACAGTACTACTACGATTAAGGCAAAAATGCATCTCATGCTGCCAATAAAATTTGTGCAGTTTATGGACCCGATACAGTTTCCATTTCCACCGCACAACGATGGTTTCAACGTTTTCGTTCTGGTGCAGAGGTGATCGAAGATGCGCCACGGTCCGGAAGGCCTGTCGTCGAAAATTGCGATAAAATCGCTGAATTGATCGAAAGAGACCGGCATAGTAGCAGCCGTAGCATCGGCCAAGAGCTGGGCATGAGTCATCAAACCGTTATAAACCATTTGAAGAAGCTTGGATTCAAAAAGAAGCTCGATGTATGGGTGCCACACGACTTGACGCAAAAAAACATTTTTGCCCGTATGGATGCATGCGAATCGCTTCTGAATCGCAACAAAATCGACCCGTTTTTTGAAGCGGATGGTGACTGGCGATGAAAAGTGGGTCACTTACGACAACGTGAAGCGCAAACGGTCGTGGTCGAAAAGCGGTGAAGCTGCCCAGACGGTGGCCAAGCCTGGATTGACGGCCAGGAAGGTTCTTCTGTGTGTTTGGTGGGATTGGCAGGGGAATCATCCACTATGAGCTGCTCCCCCTATGGCCAAACGCTCAATTCGGACCTGTACTGCCAACAACTGGACCGCTTGAATGCAGCACTCATGCAGAAGAGGCCATCTTTGATCTACAGAGGCCGAATTGTCTTCCATCAGGACAACGCCAGGCCACACACATCTTTGGTGACGCGCCAGAAGCTCCGGGAGCTCGGATGGGAGGTTCTTTTGCATCCACCGTATAGTCCGGATCTCGCACCATGTGATTACCACCTATTTCTGTCCATGGCGAACGAGCTTGGTAGTCGGAAGTTGGCCACAAGAGAGTCCTGTGAAAATTGACTCTCCAAGTTTTTTGCCAATAGGGAAGCGAGCTTCTATAAGAGGGGCATTATGAAGTTGGCATCTCGTTGGGAACTCGTCATCGAACAAAACGGAGCATACTTGACTTAAATCGCATTATTATAACCAATTTTATGAACAATTGAAAATTCAATAAAAATACCGCCAGACTTTTTTGACAAACTTATATTTATAACTGGAACGTACAAAGACGCTACCATTGAAAACAAAAAAGTTTTTCTCACTAGAACTACTTTTTCAACCGATCGTTCCTATGGCAGCTATATGCTATAGTCATCCGATCCGGCCGGTTCCGACAAATGTGCAGCGTATTTGTACCAAATGACTTTGTGCAAAGTTTGGTTACGATAGCTTTAAAACTGACGGAGGAGATAGCATAGAAACAGACGGACGGACAGACGGACAGACGGACATGGCTATATCAACTCAGCTCGTCATGCTGATCAAGAATATATATACTTTATGTGGTCAGAGATGCTTCCTTCTGTGCGTTCCAAACATCTGGACAATTTTAATATACCCTCTCCAAGGGTATAAAAATGGGTACAGGGTATAAAAATTTCGAATTGAGTGCAGCACGACATATTGGTCAATGTCAACCGTATGAACAAAGACATGTCTGATATGGTGAGAGATAGAGAGATTGATATGTATGGGACATAAACTTCTTATACTTGCAGACAGATCAAGTTTATTTTCAATTTTTACCCCGCCCCCTCCCGCCATCACAATTTGGAAATACGTCATAGATATCTCCCACAGTTTTAATGATAGATCATTCGTACCTTCTACACTAAAAAAAAAAAAATTAATCCCAAGTGGTAAGGAAAACAACGTAATCCCGGATATGCTTGAACCCATCAAAAAAAATATTGAGTTGATCCGCCTTTTTTTTAACCCCAGAAAGATTACATTTATCCCGGGGTAATCCTTTAAGAGATTAAATTAGTAAAAAATTGAAGAGCAAAAATAGTTTTTGTCATGTTTTACTTTAATTTCAGCTTTATATGTAATATGGATTTGATCCCAGTAAAGACTTTCTTCCTTTCCTCCGACAGGACACCCTTATCAACTTCAAGCTTGATTTATTTAAGACTTCTGAATAAACAAAGAAATATAAAAATGTTTGGGCTCAACTGAGACTCGAACCCACGACCATCCGCACTGAACACGAATGGAATGGCATTTCATCGCACACCACTAACCCCATCAGTTTGTGCAGCATGTTTAAATGGCTACTTAAATATCTTCGCTCTTGCTCTCTAATTTATGGACATGTGATCTCGAAGGGGATTGAAGTAAGCACATTTGGAATGATTCAACTCAACTTTCCCAGAAATGTAGCAAATCACGAAAATAGTGCCTGTCCCAAAATCAAAAAATGAGTACCGACCTATTGCTATTGTTCCTTTTCTATCAAAGGCATTTGAGCAACTCACGGCAAACCAGATAAAAAGATTTCTTGCTGATTTGCTGAATAATAACACTAGTTTACAAAATAATAAAAATTTTGCGATCCCGAACGTTTGGTAGCAATTTCTTATGTAAGTCCCCAAGCTGAGTCCAAAAATCCATATCAAGATTTTTTTAGTGGGGCCGTTCTCGAGAAATCGCGGAAAAGCTAGATTTTTGATTCTGAAAAAAGTACCTTTAGAAAAATGTGTATATCTCCAGTATCGATTCATTCATTATGAAATGGTAATGCTATCATTCATTCATACAACACTTCTTAATCCGGTGCTTGACTTCGGCGTTAAAAAGGCTTTTATCGGCAACATTGCATTAAATTAATGAATTTTTAAAAAAAAAGCTAGATTTTAAGTCCGATTTTCAAAACGAAAAAAATTGTGTAAAATTTATTTTATTAGTGGTCACCAAAGATTTAGCTATTTAAAATAAAACGCCACATAATTCATTAAAATCCGTTCAAGAATATAGAAGTTATTGTCATTTAAGTAAAAAATGGAAAGTTTACAGATCATTCAAATTGACTTGGTTTAAATGTTTCATTGCTCGTCGTAGGAGGCATAGTTAAAATCTCATTTAAGGGCTACAGACCTGCCAAATTTTTTTTGTACCTGGCTAAGATTTTTTTGTGATTGACTTAGGTAAACGAAAACCGAAGTTGAATTGAGAACAGGCCTGATTATGGAGCAATTAGAATTACAGAGAACGTTTGCGCTGCTCTCCAATTTTGCTGGTGCTTAACGATAGTGCTCAAAAGATACTTCAAAGTGCCAGGAAATCACTGTGGTTAGGGGAGACAACCATAACCCAAATTTATTCAGAGAGAACGGAACAGCAGACCAAAAAAGTATCTAGAGAGCGTAAATGAGAGCGAACAGCTGACAATTTTTTGGCAGAAGCGGTGTCGACTGAGCAACATTTCTCTTAATATTCTTTGCTCCATGGCCTGATAGTGAGCTTTTAGTTATAAACAGATGGGCTGAAAAAAATGGGCTGAAAAAAATGGATAATCCCTAAAAGTCAAAATGCTTAACTAGAAACTATAGAGACGCTTAAAATTAAAAACAAAACAGTTTTCCTCCCTAGAACTTTTTTGACCAGATTGTTTCTATTAAAATAATATTGTTATATTAAGATCGGTCGGTTCCGACAATGTTTTACATAGCAGTGTGCAGTAAAAAGTGGAAAACGAAACGCGCTCAAGAAAAATAATTTACAACGAAAACTGTAAATTTATTTGTGTAATTTAAGTCTTCTTCTGGTATCGTATTGTAGCCAAATCTCATACATGTAAATAATACTTCAAGTCAACAATCCTCGACAGCTCCTTCCAATGTGGCATGACGACTGGTGCGATATTTTGACCCAAAAATTCACTTTTTCGCTTATAACCTAAGTTTTCCGCCTTTAATTTTAAGTTTGGTTCTTTTTCATATCAAATGCATCTTGAACTAATTACACAAGCTTACAAAAAGGACAACTTTTGCAACAGAGAAGATATAAGGCTTTCCATATCTATTTTTTGTCGCTGAATTCAAATAAATTGTCCGATTTCCCCCAGCAAGTCAGGCTTACGAGATATGTGTCTAAAAGTGTGTTTAGAGAGGATTTTTTACATTTGTTGGGCCACATTCAGGGTCCTATTCCAACCATATTTGTTTTAGTGTAAGCTGCATTGAATGACGTTACATTAAAACTAAACACGAAGTTTTTATTTTGCTCAGAAGAAAAAAAATTTTGGATGTTAATATGGAAAATGTGGTTATTTTTAATAATATCGGTTTTTTCCTCCAAATTAAATAATTCCGAAAAATTGCTATCTGATATTAAAAGTATCAGAAAAAATAGTTGGTTATATCATTGCGCTTTTAATTGTTATAGCCCAAAGACTAAAAATATTTACGTCACTTTTTTACATTTTTTCAACAATGTTAACCCAAATGTCTTTAAATTAACAAAAAGCAGACTAAAAAAATTTTTTTAATATCCACTCTTTTGTTTCACAATACTACTTTGTTATTTAAACCTAAAAAAATCATGATGGTAAATATTGTGCAAATATAACTATAAGTTTTAAAAGCGCTATGATATCGAAAAACTGAAAGTACTTTAAATAAGACGAGACAAGGGACTAATTAATAGTTCTTTCAGATTTTTGATGTTATCAGAAAATTTTTGAGAAATATTTAAACTTGGAAAGAAATCGGACTTATCCACAAATAACTACATTATAATATTAAAGTATAAAAATTTCTATGTGTTCTGTCCCACGGGGCTATGTGGAAAACTCTGCTTTACAATATTGTAGCATTAGAAAAGCTTGGGAAATATAGAGACAGCGAGACCTCATCAAAGGCGGCACAACTCATGAGTGCGATTGAAATACTTTTGTGGATTTCATGATTTATTTTTTGTGTGTGAGATTTAATCGAAAATTTCTTTATATTCTGGCTCTAGAGGGTTTGACTCCAGCACATCGCACCAAGCACACAGTTCATGAAATTGTAGAAGCTGCAAAAATTTATGTGGGGTACTTGAATAATTGCACCGAAACCGAGCTGACAAATGAATTTATTATGTGGCAAAAGAGTTGTGAGAAGTCAGAGTTAAAAAAGCCTAGACTGCACTCGAGGCCCTACAGCTCATGAAATCGAAGAAATTCAATCATTTTTTCCCGAACGTTGCAATATTCAGGCCTGTTCTCAATTCCACTTCGGTTTTTGTATAAAGGCTTGTACTTTGAACTCTATGTTAATAAGATTGTATGGAAAGTGACACTTATATCTACGGTTACTAAATCCGCTTCCAGTAAAAGTAGAATTGCTCAAGCAGTTGAAACCGACAGCTTAATGCCAAGTGGATTCAATTCGTAGAAGAATGAAGCCTTGATCTAACACCACAGATTTCCTTTACACATTTTATTCAAATTTGTAAGAGTAAATTGGGCAATACAAACGTGTATACGAAAACCGAAGTGGTTTTGAGAACAGGCCTGATTATTGCAATTGTTTTCTACGATCCCTGTCACCACATCAACAGCTGAACGGACTTTTTCTCTGCTAAAAAGATTGAAAACCTACCTTCGTCGCGATATGTTTGAGGAAAGACTCAGCGGGTTAGCTCTGGAAACCGTTCACAGAGATATTTTAACTTCAATTTACGAAATAGTTGACATGTTTTGCCAAGCCAAATCTCGTCGTCATGCAAGGGAGTAGCCAGCTTTCCGATATTATATTTCTTTATTATTTTTTAGCATTAAATAACACAGGTTTACAAAAAAATGTTGGCAAATTTTCGCAACTGTCAAGATAGAAAAGTTTTAATATGTATTTTTGGTCGCTGAGTTTAAATTTATTGTTCGTTTTCTCCCGCACGTCAGGTTTGCAATTTTAACGAGGTTTCATTACATTTGTTGATCCTGTGGCCACATTATAGGACACTTCCTATTTCAACCAAATTTAATTAATGTAACACACTGGGGGTGCTGCTATTTGCTACAGTCATCTGATTTGGATCCGTTTAAAGAGAATTGTGTTGTAGCGTATAATAATAATCAGTACCATGTTTGGGGAGCGAAAGCATTGAAAACAAAAAAGTTTTTTACACTAAAACTACTTTTCAACCGATCGTTCCTATGGAAGCTATATGTTATAGTCATCCGATCTGGCCGGTTCCGACAAATGTACAGCGTATTTGTACCAAAAGACGTCGTGCAAAGTTTCGTTAAGATAGCTTCAAAACTGACGGAGGAGATAGCATAGAAACAGACGGACAGACGGACGGTCAGACTGACGGACAGACGAACGGACAGACGGACAGACGGACGGACGGACAGACGGACTCAGCTCGTCACGCTGATGAAGAATATATATACTTTATAGGGACGGAACTCCAAGAATAAAAATAGAGGAAAGCTAACTTCGGCTCGACCGAAGTTTATATACCCTTGGAGCTGCCAGGTTGTTATATGGTAGCTATAAGATCTTTTATCAAAATCTCCAACATTGTGTTTGAACTGTTGGAATATCCACGTGCCGGAGTAGATAACCAGACCGCAAAGAACAACACAGCGAGTGCAAGTTAATGGTTTAATTGGTATAGATGAACTGAACATAATTATGACAATGCAAGTGCTTAAGTCTAGTGAGAGTGAGAGCGGTTCAGATAACAGAGATGATCCCTACTCTCTTATAGTGTAATTCTGTTATGCTAGACAGATCATATGTTGCTCACCAGGAAATAGAGTTATACAATTTCAACACTTTTGCTTAAGCTACATATTATCAGTAGGATGTATTAACCCAAGATCCTTAACAAAACCGCAATGCTTTTGCTCACTTAAACTCTTTGTTAACACATCTGCAACATTACTTTCACTGAATACATGTTCCAAAATAATCTCATTACAATCAATTTTCTCTTTAAAAAAATGATTCTATACAAAAAAGGTCAAATAGCGAACAGCCTCATCCGATTGAATTGAATCTTATGGCACATAGAAACAAGAAAGGCAAAGCTAACTTCGTCTGTAACGAAGTTTTGATACACTTGAAATAGCTTGTCTCAACGGTTAGCGACTTCGACCAAACTTCGCAGATCAGCTTAAAAACATTACATTTTACCCATGACCGTGTTTGAGAGCAGTAATATTGAGAATAAAACAGTTTTTCTAAAAACAAAAAACATTTTCCGAACGAACATTTGTATGGCAGCTACAAGAAGTAGTCATCCGATCCGGTCGGTTTTGACATATTAGCAGCGTGCAGTAAAAAAAAGACTCTGTGCAAAGTTTCAGCTCGATAGCTCCAAAACTGAGGGACGGTTGGGTAGAAACAGACAGACGGACAGACGGACGGACGGACAGACGGACAGACGGACGGACAAAGCTTAATCGACTCAGCTCGTCATGCTGATCAAGAATATATATACTGTGTGGAGATGATTCCTACATGCGTTTGGCAAAATTATACTAAACCGACTTCGATGTACCCGTTACTCAGAAAAACATGTTTAACAGTGTTACCGCGTTCTTAGTGAACAAAAAGTATGCAACATTTTTTAGGGTGGTAGCGGGAAGGGCTTGGTTCACTTTTTTGCTTATAACTTGAGAACCGTTCATCCGATCTTTATCATTGTTTCGGCAAATTGATTCATTTTGCTAATTACTAACTATCTCTAGAAGGTACGAATTGTCTATCTTTAAAACTGTAGGAGATATAACTTTTTCCCAAATTGCGGGGGTGGGAGGGGCGTGGCCAAAATTTGAAACAAACTTGATCTGCGTGCAGATAAAAGAAGCATTTGTCCCATACATATCAAACCTCTATCTCTTACCATCTCTGAGATCTAGGTGTTCATACAGACAGACGGACGGACGGACGGACGGACGGACAGACGGACAAGGCTAAATCGACTCGGCTGTTGATGCTGATCAAGAATATATATACTTTATATGGTCGGAAATGATTCCTTCTGCCTGTTACATACATTTGCACGACTTTAGTATACCCTTTTTATACCCTGTACCCATTAAAAATGGGTAAAAGGGGATAATGAAGTTGTGCAAATGTATGTAACAGGGAGAAGGAAACATCTCCGACCCTATAAAGTATATATATTCTTGATCAGCATCAATAGCCGAGTCGATTTAGCCATGTCCGTCTGTCCGTCCGTCCGTTGTCCGTCCGTCCGTCTGTCCGTCTGTCTGTATGAACGCGTCGATCTCAGAGATGGTAAGAGATAGAGGTTTGACATGTATGGGACAAATGCTTCTTTTATCTGTACGCAGATCAAGTTTGTTTCAAATTTTGGCCACGCCCCCTCCCGCCCCCGCAATTTGGAAAAACGTTATATCTCCCACAGTTTTGAAGATAGACGATTCGTACTTTCTAGAGATAGTTAGTAATTAGCAAAATAAATCGATTTGCCGAAGAAATGATAAAAATCGGATGAACGGTTCAGAAGTTATGAGCAAAAAAAAGCGAACCAAGCCCCCCCGCCACCACCCCACCCACCCTAAAAAAATGTTGCATACTTTTCGGATGGTCACCCTAAGGAACGCAGGAGCACTATTAAACATGTTTTTTCATGACTAACGGGTTTATCGAAGTCGGTTAGAGCCGACTTTAACTTACGCTCTCGTTGTCAATTGTACAGGGTATATTGAAGTCGGGCTACTCGACTGCAACGGTCTTACTTGTTACTCTACGAGTAACGGGTATAAAAAAAAAATAAATTTTCAAAATATTAAAAAAAAAAAAAAAAAGACAAAAAGGGGACAAAAGGAAAAAAAACAAACAACAAAAAAAAAAATTAAAAAAAAAAAAAAAAAAAAAAAAAAAAAAAAAAATAAAAAAAAAAAAACAAAAAAAAAAAAAAAATACACAACCAACATATAAATTTTCCCCCCCCCTCCTCCCCCCTCCCCCCCCCCCTTTTTTATAAAAAAAACAAATCAGAAATGATAAGAAATAATGTTTAATGTATGGGAGAATAATTCTTTTATCTGCACGCAGATCAAGTTTGTTTTAAATTTTTGGCCACACCCCCTCCCCCCCCCACAATTTGGAAAAAAATATATCTCCTACAGTTTTAAAGATAGAGGATTGTCACCTTCTAGAGATAGTTAGAAATTTGCATCGATTTGCCGAAAGAATGAGAAAGATCGGATGAACGGTTCTCAAGTTATTAGCAAAAAAGTAAACCAAGCCCTCCCCGCTACCACCCTAAAAAAATGTTGCATACTTTTTGGATGGTCACACTAAGGAACGCGGGAACACTGTTAAACATGTTTTTTCATGAGTAACGGGTATATCGAAGTCGGTTAGAGCCGACTTTAACTTACGCTCTCGTTAAGTATGAAAAAGCGTTCATTTTATATTATACAATATATTGATTACCGATACTTTGACTAGCTTATAAAAGTTTATCGCAAAGCATTCCGAAATATAGCTGAACATCTGTGAGCTTTCAAACACAACATATGTTTTGGAAAGTGCTTTTTAATTAATTCCCGCATTTTTGCAGTTTTTGTTAATTTAGGTGTGGAATATAAAGTTCTCGTTGTTTTACATAAAAGCTTGGTTATAATTTAATATAAAGGTATGTATTAAGCAAAAAATCAATGCAGGCGAACCGTCCATATATGTATTACTTGAAAGACGTAGTGAAAGTAACTTGTATTAACAACCTGCCCTTAGTAGTCAAAACCTGTCTTTCGTGGAGCAAAACTTAAAATGTTCACAAATGTTCAAGTCGCCGTTATTATTTTTTGTCAGTGTGAGTCCTTGTTGTTTAAAATTTTCAAAGATCACCTGCTAATATGTGCTACCCTTGCATTTGTTGGTCTTTTGAGAAGCAGTGTCTATATCAAAACGGAAACTGTTTTTAGTATGGCACACCGAGGACATCCCCACAAAGAAGTTTTTAGTATGGCACACTGAGGACATCCCCACAAAGAAGTTTTTGGCTTTGGAGAACTATGTTTTCGATACAGTTTTAGAGAAAGAAACTAGAACTAGAGAAAACTAGAGAAAGTAAGAAGAAAGTAGAACAATGGAAGGAGTTTTTAACGCACTTCTAGTTTCTTCCGATCTTTTTATAACATCACTTATAGCATCCAGAGTGCTTTAATGTTCTCTGCAAAAAATATTCGGCTTGTTCTGGATGTTTTAAGCGTACTTGTCAATATACGGCTCGAAACTGATTTGTGCAACAACGACTTGGAGAATTCTAACAGTTCGGATTACGAATAGTTTCTGTTATATGAAAGCTATATTATATAGGTTAGGTTAGGTTAGGTTGCGATGGCTGAGAGCGACAGGTCGCTCTCCCACTTAGGCCGCTATGGGCCCATTGCGATGCCATGTTTATTCCCTGTTAACCCTTTTTAAGACTGAGGCGGGTCCTCGGTACTGAACCATTGTGTGGACAGAATAAATTTTAATAGAGCTGGTATCTCTAGATCGGATGTCTCCGTGAGGCTGAGTAGGAGAGATTGACCAAGTGTCCTTAGTCTTCTTCTTCTTAAAGCGGGGCAGTGACAGAGAAGGTGTTGTACTGTTTCCTCCTCTTCTTCATGTTTACAACTTCTACAGAAGTCATGGTGAGCAACGCCTAGGCGTGCTGCGTGTCTGCCAATAAGACAGTGCCCCGTGAGGGCTCCAACCAGAATCGATATGTGTTCTCTTCTGAGTCGTAAAAGTGTGCTTGTACGTTTTTGGTTAAATGTAGGCCACGTGAGTTTAGATACGTTACAGTAGGGAATGGTATCCCACCGATCCGTAGCGAGACTTAGTGTTTCAGCTTTTAAAAGCAGCTTATGTGTTGCCATAGGCATCCCAATCATGCTCTTCTCTGAAAGGAGCTCGATGGTGGTTCCTATTCTGGCAAGTCTGTCCGCAGACTCGTTTCCCTCTATGTTGCGGTGTCCAGGCACCCATATAAGGTGTATACTGAAATGTCGTGCGATCTCGTTAAGAGATACGCGACAATTGGTAAGGGTTTTAGCATTGTTTGTATGTGAGTCAAGTGCTTTGAGGGCTGCTTGACTGTCTGAGTATATAAATACGTCGCCTTCTTTGACCGTGAGCGTGTTAAGGTAGGTGGCGGCTTCCTGGATGGCTACCACTTCCGCTTGGTACACACTGCAGTGGTCGGGAAGGGGAGAAAACGCCCCCTCCTACTTTTTCGTCGAGCTTAGAGCCATCAGTGTAGATGTTAATGGCGTTGGCTCTGCTGTGGGGGAGGATTTCCCACACATGGCGGCTGGGATGTAGACGTCGTATAGTTTGTCGAACGTCGTTTGTGGTATGCAGTAGTCTGTAGTTAATGGTATACATACTCATTTGGTCTTCGAGTATGGTAGAGTGTCCAAAATTGCCCCTGTTCCAGGCATCGGATTCTCTTAGTCTTAAGGCTGTTGTGGTAGCCAATTGCTTTGCTACAAGGTCTAGCGGTACAAGATGAAGAATAGTATTAAGCGCTTCCGTCGGTGTTGTTCGGAGAGCGCCACTAATACATATCTCCGCACTTCTCTGTACTTTGTGTATATTGTTCAGGACTGATTGTCTCCCGAGTGCTGGCCACCATACTAGTGATCCATACAGTAATATGGGACGAACGACGGCTGTGTATGGCCAGTGTACTATGGAGGGGGAAAAACCCCATTTGCGGCCTATTGCCTTTTTGCGCGAGTATAAAGCGATGGTTGCTTTCTTTACGCGTTCGTTTATATTGTCTTTCCAGAGTAGTTTTCTGTCCAGAACGACACCCAAGTATTTGGCATTGTCACCAAATGCAATATTTACTCCGTTAATTTTAGGAGGAGGAATCAGCTCGGGAACTTTGTACTTTCTGGTGAAAAGAACTAATTCCGTCTTGGCTGGGTTTACGCCTAAGCCACACGATTTAGTCCACTGAGCGAGTGTTGTCAGTGCAGTCTGCATAAGGTCACACAGAGTTTGAGGAAAAATTCCACATTTGAAGATGGCAATATCATCCGCATACGCCACCACTACGTGTCCCTCCGCCTCCATAAGTCGCAGCAGTTGGTTAACTGTTACAACCCACAGCAGCGGGGAGAGAACACCTCCTTGCGGAGTGCCTCTGTTCACATATCGGTGAGCCTTCGCACCACCGAGTTGGGAGTACACCGACCTGCTGGTTAGCATCTGATCGATGAGTCTCACTAGCGGCGCATCGACTCCCACATGTGTCAGGGCAGCAGTGATAGCGCTAGGTTGAACGTTATTAAAGGCACCCTCTATGTCTAGAAATGCTACTAAGGAGTAGTCCCTTACTTCAAGTGATCTTTCAATCCTTGAAACCAGGGAGTGCAGGGCTGTGTCAGTAGACTTGCCCTTGCTGTATGCACGTTGTGTATTTGCAAGCTGAGAGGGACTTATGGTGTGTCTTAGGTGTACATCAATAAGTCTCTCAAGAGTTTTCAGAAGAAATGATGATGGGCTGATAGGCCTGTAGTCGTTAGGTTTCGCATGTGAAGCTTTGCCTGCTTTCGGTATGAATACCACCTTTGTTTCTTTCCACTTGGTGGGGATATAGTTGACCCTAAGACAGCTTACATAGATAGTGTGAAGCCAGGTCATTGTTAGCCCAATGGTATGCTGTAGTTAGGGGGAAAAATGTTATCTGGACCTGGTGACTTAAATGGTTCGAACGAGTCGATTTAATTCTGGTCTCTGTAACAATGGTTTTGTCGAATTGCATAGGGAGGTCGGTTGACCTAACCTGAGGTGTTAAGTTGGTTGAGCATTCAGGAAAATGAGTACTCAGCAGAAGATTAAGAGATTCTTCTCTTGAGTCGGTCCAGGTTCCGTCTGTTTTTTGCAAGAGTCCTGGCGAGGTTGGTGAGCTAGCCAGAATTTTCCTGAGCCGTGATGCATCAGAAGTGGATGTTAGTGCAGTACTGCGCCCTGGAGGAGCGTTTAGCCCTCCTGATAGTCTTCTTATAGGCACTTAGCTTTTGTTTATATAACTCCCATGCGGTTGTTTGGTCGCTATATTTGGCTAAGTTAAAGGTGTGACGGCAATCTTTTCTGAGCTTGTTCAGCTCTGCAGACCACCAAGGTGGTTTGAAGGTAGATTTTGCTTTTCTAGGGGGCAGGCCCTATTGGGCAATCTTTTTGAAGTCTTGTAAAATTTTTTTTTTTAATTTTAAAAATTCAAAAAAATTGTTAAATACTTTGTTTTTATTTTTTTATTTCCTATACTCCAACTCTGTGGCCGCCTGTGGCCCAGTGGTTAGTGTGCTGGACTGCTGGGCGGGAGGTCGTGGGTTCGATCCCGCCTCTGAACATCTAATAAAAAGTTTTTTTCTTTCTTTAGAAAAATAGCTTTTACACATTCGGTCACCTTCACCAGCTCTTGGCGCCAGCTGTGAAGTAACTAGCCATGAAAAAGCAAATTCTCAAACTTTGCCGTTCGAATTCGGCGTTAAACTGTAGGTCCCTTTCTCTTTTGCGAAAAATTTAAGGCACACACGCCAAGAGATTGTGAGAAGCTTGGCTTGGCCCTGTTGGAGGAGCTGTTCAGCCAATTTTACATTTACATACTCCAACTTTAAAATAATTGTGGAATCTTTTTAAAATAAAAAATAATTATTTAAAACTTTTTTTTACTTATTTTTATTCCTTTTATTTCTACCTTAAAGAGAAAAAAAACAGATTGCGATTATCTCATTTACTTTGGAAGATATTAATTTCGACGCGCTAGAATGGCCGTTTCGCCACTGTGGGGGCGGCGGGAATTGTGACCTCTATTAAAAAATATATTTATTGTTTCCGCTTTCAAAAAATAAAAGTTAAATTTGCTTCTTATTTTTCTATTATTAGAAATGAAGTTTCCTTTTTTGGTTACCGCAAAATAGAGACAAATAGGTACACATGTTCAAATAGTTACTTACTCTTATACTGTGTGAATTTACATAAACTGATCTGACCTGTATATCTATAAACAAATGTATATAGGAAGGCGCACTTATAAATAAAATATCCCTTGACATTAAATTCCTTACATAGTCCTAAGGCTGAAGAATATACTATAGTCTGTTCAGCATTCACAAAACAGGAGGGGAAAAATTTTTAATTCTGGAATTTCCTTGCACTTGGAAATTTGGTTGTGTCCCTTATGACGGGACGGGATAGGAACTTAATATCAGCCCACTGCATTTTCCACGCCTTGCTTAATCCTTATTTCCTAGATTTTGAAGTTATGTGCAAACGTAGCGATACATAGAGCCAGCGTAATATTGATGGCCAAATTGATTTATTTAAATCAACCGCAAGCTCCAAACTGTCTAAAAATTAAGCAAATGAAGCCAATGATATTAAAAAGAATTTGCGCATTTTGCTGCAAACAGCATCCTGATCGTCTTGTAACGTATTACTGGGGAATAAGTCGCCCAATAGTTGACGCTAAACTGTTGCCCACAGCCTGGAAAGTCGAGACTTTAACCTTTCGATCTTACCCAATTTATTACGTTTGATTCGAAACATCCATTTCGAGCCTATGGCCTTTTGCCCTTTCGGTAGATCAACTAATGACCACGTGCCATTTGCGATTAGAGCGACGAACTCTGCCTGCATCGATTTTCGCCAGTCATTTCCATATTGACCACTTAACGCCTCTTCTACATTTTGGGGCGTCTCAGTATCTTCCAGACTGTTCAAATTGTTCTGGACGTGATGCTGCTTTTTGGGCCTACCAGGTTGCACTGTGCGAATAATTTTTGGTCTACCTGGCCCACGTCGAACTAGCATGTCATCATCTGACTCCGCCTCTGGATCGCTTGCGCTGACAAACGGCTCCTCCTCATCGCCGCTGTCCATACTTCTATTACTGCTGCCTCTGCTTTGCGGCTCAGCTCTCTGCTCACCCTCGTCCTGGCCTTGGACTGATGCACTAGACTCCTCCTCTGAAGCCATAATGGTAGACTCTGTATTGGACTCAGGGCGAATGATGTTTGTTGCAAAATTATCATTTATTTCTTTGTTTTGGTGGATCTCATTTGTTTTTGAAGAAAACTCACCTTCGACGAACTTGACATCTCAACGCTCGCATACGTTTCGCTTCTCTGGATCGTACAATCGGTATGCTTTTGCTGCAAAGGAGTAGCCAACAAAAATATACTCCTTCCCCTTCGGCTGGAACTTTCCTTTTTTAGTCTTATCCAGGGCAAATGCTCTTGATCCAAACACTCGTAGATGCTTTACTGATGGCTTGCGGTCTTTCCACATTTGGAACGGTGTCAATCGATCCAATACTTTTGTCGGGCACCTATTCCTTAAATAGGCTGCTGTATGCACTGCTTCGGCCCACAAAAACTCATTCAAACTAGCATGAATAAGCAAACTCTTGGCCATTTTCACAATGGTTCGATTTGCTCTTTCAGCCACACCGTTTTGCTGAGGTGTGTAAGGAACCGTTAATTATCTTTTGATTCCGACTTGATCAAGAACTCCGTGAAATCTTTGTTCACATATTCTGTGCCGTTGTCGCTTCGCAAAGCTTTAATTTTTCTGTTCGTTTGGCACTCCACATAGGCTTTAAACATTTTAATGTCCACAAACGTCGATTCGAATCAATTCTAATAAGCCTTTCGTTACTCTTTCCGACTTTTGCGGAAATGGCATTGAACATATCTTTGCCTTATTGCACGTATCGCAATTTATTTTCCCGGACATCTCTTTAATGTTCATTCCGATCAGCAGCTTTTTCTCGCCGAGTTCTCTCAAACTTTGGATATTAAGATGTCCGTACCGATCATGCCATCTAGTGGCTTGCGAAAATTCGTTTAGCATATGTACCGCACTGTTTTCGGAGGGCATATTATACACATACAAATTATTTTCTTTCACTGCTCGCAACATTACTTCGCCTTGTTTATTCTTTATTAACGCTTCATTGTTTCCGAAAGTTATAAACTTTTCATTTTCTGCCGCTTTACTTACTGACAAAAAGTTCATATGCAGCTCTGGGACATATAAAACTTCTTTAAATTCAATGTTTACATTTCCAGCTTTAAACTTCACTGTGCTATTACCGGGTTACTCTACACATTTCTCAGCTGCTATCATAATCTTTGCCTTTTTCTCAGCAAACGTCTCGAACATATTTTTAATACAGCACAAATGGGAAGTCGCGCTGCATTAAACAGTTAGATTGTTCCTCATTTTCATTTTCATTATTTCTCTTATTTCGGCACTCATTCGCACGGTGACCAGGTTTTTTTACAATTAAAACACTTTCCAAAGAATGGAAATTTCCCGTTTTTATTGTCTCTTTTTCTATTGTCTTGGCAATTTACACTTTGATTTTGAGCTTTATTGCTTTTTACGTCTCGATGTGCATATATTGCTTGCACAGAACGCTCGCGATCATCTTTTTCTGCTTTCCTTGCTCCTTCTTCTAGAAGCTTCACTTTTATGATTTCAAACGGTGGTAACTTGTCACGAGTTTCTATTGCCACAACAACATTTTCCCAGCTGCTTGGCAAGCTGGACAATATCATAATCACTTTTAACTCGCCGTTGAGCCGTATGTCTATTTCAGCCAACTTGTCCGAAATTTCAATAAATGAATTTATATACTGGACCACGTTATCACCTTCACTCATGTTCAACCGTAGAAGTTTCTGTTACAACTGAACCTTTTTTATTGGACCGACCGAGACATGAATTTCTCGAAGCTTTCTTCATGCCTGGGCGGCCAGTACACACGTTTTTATCATCAATTGCGTCGGTTTAACGTTCATTATACACAGGGGGTCAAAAAGTAGTCGGAATTTGTCGATTTAAATCACGCGGGCTAATATTTTCGCCCAAATATTTTTTTTTAGTTGGCAGCACTGTTACTGACTTACATGTCAAATTTCATGTCAAAATATTCATTATTTTTTGAGTTACGCTTGGTTTTGTGACGCGCAAAAAGTGGTTTCGGCTATTTTTGAAATGTCTGAAATTATTCAACAAAGAAGTGCGACTAAATTTTGCTTCCTGAATGGAATTACCGCTGCGGAAACGTTGAGAATGTTGCAGAAGGCTTACGGCGACCAAGCTCTGCCAAAATCAACAACATTTGACTGGTACAAATGGTTTAAAGAAGGCCGAAAAAATCACGCCAAAGTCGCTCAAAAATCAAGGTCATGCTGACTGTTTTCTTTGATTATCGTGGTGTCGTGCATTATGACTTCCTTCCGCCGGCCAAACTGTCAACAAGGAATATTATTTAAGTGTTATGCGTCGTTTGCGTGAAGCTATTCGCAAAAAGAGGCCAGATTTATGGGCCGAAAACTCTTGGCTTTTGCACCACGATAACGCGCCATCTCACACTGCGCACGTTATTCGCGATCATTTGGCCAAAAACAACACCATCGTCGTTCCGCAACCACCGTATTCGCCTGATTTAGCTCCGTGTGACTTCTGGCTATTCTCCAATCTCAAAAGACCACTCCGAGCACACCGTTTCGAGTCGATTGAAGAGATTAAACGTGAATCGGCACGCGCTCTTAGGGCCATACCTGAAAGTGACTTTTTGGCATGCATCGAGGACTGGAAAAATCGTTGGCATAAGTGCATTGTATCGGGAGGGGATTACTTTAAAGGCGATGAAATTGATTTGGAAGAATAAATAAAGATTTTTTGATTTATAAACAAATTCTGACTACTTTTTGCCCACAGTAGTAAGGCATGCCAAAGCCTTTTGGTCAATTATATCCCAACGGGCGGACTCAGCCGAATCTGTGGGTTTTTCGAATTTGCCACATGTTACATTCCACAAAACTTGGGTTATTAGTACGCTACGCATAGACATACACCACACATCGTAATTGTCTTCACCGAGTTTTTCGATTTGGAGAGACACACTCATTTTGTTAACCGTCCACGATACTTCTTTTCGGCGTACACGAATTACTGCAGCTTAACAAAATATATTTGGAGTTCTTCGCATTGACAAATTTCTTTGCTATATAGAAAAAAAAAATTTCTTTTTTTGGACAAAAAATATTAAATATTTGACTGTTAGGTGTTCGGGCCCAATTTGATCCAACATCAATACGTGTGAACATTTTTCAAATATTATTTTGTAAAAGTCGATTTTAAGTAGAAAAAAAAAAAATTTTGAGCAAAAAATTTAAATATGGTGAACAAAAAAACAAAGAAAGTAACGGTGGGAGCTGAATCCATAACAAATAGAAGAAAAAGAGAGCAAAAAAAGAAAAAAGAATAAAAAGGAGAAAAAAAGAGAAAAAAAAAATAGAATAAACTAGTGTTATGGGAATATCCACGTGTCGGAGTAGATAACCAGACCGCAAAGTTCAACACAGCGAGAGCAAGTTAATGGTTTAATTGGTATAGAAGAACTGAACATAATTATGACAATGCAAGTGCATAAGTCTAGTGAGAGTGAGAGCGGTTCAGAAAACAGAGATGATCCCGACACAGAGAAAACAAAATTGGCTACACGGCGCGTGTAGAAACGTCAAATCTAAGCGCAACGTATTTCGCCCTGTTAAATTGCACACGCTGCGTGTAGAATTCAGAAAGCCACACGCGACGTGCAGAAAAGCTACACGCGACGTGTAGAAATTAAAAATCTAACTCCAAATGTAGAAAAGTTAAATGCTGCGTGGGCAAAGGCAAAGTATACACGACATTAGAAAATCAGTTCATTTCCCCAAATAATTCTACATTTTTCATGCAGCAATCTGAATACCACGCGGACGTTTAGGTTTTCTACATTAACGTTTGGATATTGAAATCCTACACGCGCGTGTGGAAATTCTACACGAAAAATGTAGCTCCACATCAGTACTGAATTCTTATATTTTTCGTTTAGCAAGCTGGTTGTCACACGTGACGTGTGGGATTTCAAAAAGTACGTTAAGACTTACAAAATCTAAACCCTGCGTGTTGAAGATCTACACGAATCGTGCGCAAATTTTTGTTGCCTGTATATAAATAGCGATTGCGTTGAATTAGAACTTGAGAATTACAAGCAAGCAAATATTGGATTGTGCCTTTAGCAGATTCAATACAAGTAATGTCTTAGAGGCCTTGCCTTACACGCGTTACGTGGCGGAGATGTCTAAAACATCATCCCAAACGTGTTGCTATAGTCATCCGATTTTAATTAGACTTGACAAAATTGTGTGTTAGTATATCATATTAATCAGTGACGAGTTTGGGAGCAATAGCATTGAAAACAAAAAAGTTTTTCTTACTAAAACTTTTTTCAGACCTATCTTTTGTATGGCAGCTATACTATATAGTTGTCCGATTTTGATAAATCTCGCTGAATTATGTGAAATCATAGAAAACTTATAAATACGAGGGTTGGGAGCGATAACATTGAAAACAAAAAAGTTTTTCTAGCTAAAACTACTTTTTCAACCGATCGTTCCTATGGCAGCTATATGCTAAAGTCATCCGATCCGGTTGGTTCCAACAAATGTGCAGAGTATTTGTACCAAAAGACTTCGTGCAAAGTTTGATTACGATAGCTTTAAAACTGACGGAGGAGATAGCATAGAAACAGACGGACAGACGGACGGACAGACGGACAGAGGGGCATGGCTATATCAACTCAGCTCGTCACGCTGATCAAGAATATATATACTTTATGCGGTCGGAGATGCTTCCTTCTGTGCGTTACAAACATCCGGACAATTTTAATATACCCTCTCCAAGGGTATAATGAGGGAAAACATGATGAATTTACGAAATTTTTTGTAATTTTGATTTTAAAGATGTGACTTTTTTGACTTTCACCTTAAAAAAAAATTTGTAAGCCAGGTCAAGAGCAACAACTGTCTTTTAGACATCAAAGTGAAGTTCCAAATAGATTACGAGATATGGAGCTGCAAGTCCCAATCAAAAGCTGAAAACTTCACAGCGAAGGTTTTGGTTCTACCATTATACCCTTTCAGAACATTTTGGTCTCGACTCGATCAACCATTTCGTCTTGCACAGTGTTATCAAAGCAAATTTTGAGTTTATTAAAAATTAAATGTTTACTAATTTATAATAACTAAAAACCCAAAGATATGCTAATTAATAATATGACTTCATGTATTAGAAATATATTTCTTTAGTTCGTTAAATGAGTACAGCGCATACCGTGACCGCGGCTTAGTAAGTCCCAAATAAACTATACTTGAACTTATAAATTTGTCCCTTTAAAGTAGAAAATTGTTATTTCCACTTTTCCTACATTTTGTAGTTCAATGTAATTGACTATTCGTTTATTTATTGCGTTGTAAAAATATAAGCACGAAAGCTAAATTGAACTTGCTAAACTTTGGTTTGAATTTATGCTCCGTCGCTTTTGTATGAAGTATTGATTACATTTATATATCTGCCAGGTAATTTTCATTGGAATATTCAATTAATTAAAACGTGTATTTTATATGACAGGCTGTGTATGTGTGCGTATGTGTTTGGGTTAAGCTCAATTAGCCTGAGGGCGGCTCAAATGACATGTACGTACTTCTGAAGCCGCCTCAGACTTTGGTGCCGGGGCTTACTCATAAAATAATTTCCCATAAATTCAACTTGCTTGCGCAAAAACAAACAAAATAAACGTGCAGAACTTTTCACAAATTCCACGCGTGCCACAAAACTTTTAGCACTTGCAATTAAATTAGCTGCCGTGCACTCGCAAAAAAGCGATTATTTCGTTTTTAGCGTTGTGTGCGTTGTGTGTGTGAATTCCCCATATTGTGCTGCTGCATCAGGTTTAAAACTGTTTGTTTATGTCACATCTAGTTACCATCTCTCCTTCGCCCTCCCCAGCTGATTGATTAAAAATGTTGCAAAAGTTTCTTTTTTATGCCAGGCATTTGGTCTAACAAATATTTTTAGATCGCTTCGCGTTGTCGTTGGCCATATGCATTCCAATTTGTGTCGCACACAAGAATATTTCCATTTTAATAATTGATTTTTCGCGTGCGTATAAAACGCAAAGCAGGGCATGAGCCCTGCTCGCCCCACGGCGTATGAGCAAGAGCAACGTAATGCCAAAGCCGTACTGCATATTTACTTTTTACTCGACTACATGGGCACGGGTATCTCTAAGTGCCAGTTGGCGTTAGTGCATGTCGACACGTGCGCATTTTAATAAGCAAAAGCATACTTTTGCGGCCAGGCCGGAAGGCAGGCAGAGGCAGGTATTCCCCGACCAAGGCACAAATCTTGGCCAGGTTTCGAGGGGCGAAAACACAATAAAGCAAGGCTGCTGAGTGCGCCTGGAAGTTGCGGAAGTTGAGCTCATTGGCTTGCCTAAAAACTTGAGGAGCGGGAAATCTAAAACGACATAAACAAAACTGATCCGAGGCGGGATTGAACCCACACATCCCGCCCAGCAGGCTGACACACTAACCGCTGCACCGCTGCTTTCCGGTTTTCGAATTCTAATTGATATTAAGTCATATGAGTCATCCAAAATTAAACTTAATTTTATTTTAAATTATCCTCCTATGCGTTTCGGTCGCATTTTGTGCCTTCATCAGGGAGCCTGCATTTATTTGCTTACATTTACAAAGAAACTTTGTTTGTTTAACAAACAAAACAATGAATTTCATACATATATATATCACCTGTTCCCTATACCACCGTCGTTAGTTGTGTTAATTTGAAATTTGTCTTATGTAGTCCCATTGTATATCTTTCGTTATGTCAAATTGGTGATTATTTTGTTATTTTCCCCGTGATCGCCGCATTCATGTAGTTTATTTGGTCCAATTTAGCGTTGCAAAAACTGCAAAAAAAAAAAAAAAACAACGTAAATCCAAAAATTTACACTTTGATTTATATATTTGTACCAATCAAACTGCACTACAATGTGTTATACGAAGTTAATATGCCCATAATTGATTTTAAGTGTATTGCTGTTCTAGTTAATGTAAAGGCATATTAAAATTAATATGTAATCATATTAATTTCAAATATGATTTACATTGAAATCTTAAACTTTTCATATCTTAATTAATTATTACCGTCTTAACTTTTAGTATGTCAAATATTGGTTTAAAAGTTAAACAATATTACACTTCAATATGTAGCATGCTGATATCAAATTTATGCTGTATTAAATTTAAATATGAACATTTATAAATTAACTAATACTTATATATAATTTAAATATGGTCAACTTTAAAATTAATACATAACAAATTGAATTATATTATGTTTCATATTAAAAGTTAATAGCACCCACATTTAAAGCATTCACCTCCCAATGAAAATCCAATATGTTTTATATTTAAATCAAATATATTTATTATTACAAAATCAAGTTTTTTCATAATACAAATCAATATCTTGCAACTTTACATTAATTACTATGTCGGAATATTGAATCAAAACGGCTTTAATTATTGGAAATGTATTAGCAAACAAAACTAACAAAAAAAGCTTGTTAGTCAAATATACTAATTATATTTATTTCAAATGTGTCTTATATTTAATTCATTTACCTTTACTTTTAATTCCACAGTCAAATAATTTTTATTGAAAGAAATACTTAAAATACACTGGAGTGATTTTTCAAAACAGATGATAACTAAAGAGATTTAAATTTTGCATTACTTTTTCCATTATTGAAAGTATATACAGGGTTGCCCATATTCGACGGACCCATCTGGCAACGCCATAACTTTTGACAGAGATGTCAGATCGCTTAATGACATACCGCGTTTGAAGCGTCAGTCCAAGCAGATTTTTACCATGGAACAATACACGCCACGCGAGCGCTCTGAAATAGTTGAAATTTACATTCAACAGAACAAGTCAATTGTGAAAACTCAACGTGCTTTTAAAAAATTAAGCCCATTTCACATTGAATGGGACCGTAAATAAGCAAAATTGCTGTATTTACGCCACTGAAAATCCTGAGGAGATTCAAGAAGTGCCTCTTCATGACGAAAAAGTCACAGTTTGGTGCGGCGTTAGTGCGAAAACGGTCATTGGGCCGTTTTTCTTCCAAAATGAAAATGGCCATGCTGTTACCATCAACCAGGAGCGTTATCGCGACATGATGACCAATTTTGTGATGCCAATTATTCGTCGAAAGCGTATGAGGCAGTTCTGGTTTCAACAAGACGGCGCTCCACCGCACACAAGTCGCATAACAATCGATTTTCTGAAGAAATTGTTTCCGGGCCGTTTGATGTCGAAAAGTGGTGATTTGGACTGGCCACCGCGTTCGCCCGATTTGACGCCGCCTGACTTCTTCTTGTGGGGATATTTGAAGTCAAAGGTTTACGTTAACAAGCCAAGGACCGTAGAAGAGCTCAAGGACAACATTCGTGAAGAAATAGCCGCTATTCCGGCCGAAATGTTGGCGAAATCGATGGAAAATGCTGCAAAAAGGGCACAATACGCCATCAACGCCAGAGGCGGCCATTTGAGAGATATCATATTCAAAAATTGATGTAAACAAATCTACTTGGAACAAATTAAATGATTAAGATTGCCAACCGCCAAATTTTTATTTTTTCTTTGATTTTTAAAAAAAACATGGGTCCGTCGAATATGGGCAACCCTGCATCGGGTGACTTGTGAAGAATGTTATTTCTTTAATTACTATTGATTTAGATTTCTGGCCAACTTCATATGCTTGCATATGATTACAAAAACGTTCAATATTTATATAATTACAAGCAACAAAGATTTGAGCTTCCTGCTACAAGCTACAAGAAGTAGTCATCCGATCCGGTCGGTTCCGACATATTAGCAGCGTGCAGTAAAAAGAAGACTCTGTGCAAAGTTTCAGCTCGATAGCTTCAAAACTGAGGGACTAGTTTGCGTAGAAACAGACAGACGGACGGACAAAGCTTAATCGACTCAGCTCGGCATACTGATCAAGAATTTATATACTTTATGTGGTCGGAGATGATTCTATGCGTTGCAAACTTCTGGGCAAAATTAAAGTACACTTTTCAATGCTTGCGTTCTTAAACTCTGATGTATTAAAACATTTGCAGGGGTATAAAAACTTCGGCAAAAACGAAGTTAGCTTGGCCTTCTCGTTTTTCTGAGTTGAAAATTCCGATATCAAATATTTATTTGTAATATGTTTGTTTCAGATTTTCGAAAGCTTCATATTGAAAGATACCCAACTTTAAAAGTAATCACATCTTAATATACGTATAAAAATTAATTGATGATGATGAAGTATTTATCTATTATATTAAATATCTAATTATCTACTATTTTTACAACAAAATGATCGAAGTTATAATTCTTTAATAGTAAAAGAAATATCGATATAGATATTTTTCGAATATCCCGAAACCCTATTAAAACCCTATTGAAATAATTCACTAATTAATTTAACTTTCGTCATGCTTAAATTCTGTAATGGTGTTTTATATATGTTACACTTTTCCATAACAGTGAGAACCACTGTGCACTGTTCAAGGAGAATGACCTAGCATACAATTTCATATAAAAATACACGTTTTGTAAGCGTTCAAATATAAGCAAATCGCTTATAAAATGCTGCTGTGACATTTATAAAACGCATCAAAGTATGCGTTTTATAATCAAAACGCACCAATCTTTAGAAGCTTAAAAAAGTCGCTTGCAAAACATGTTTTATAATTCATTTTTATACGCTTTCCACAAGCCTTGTAAATACGGTTACAAAACACGTATTGTAAGTGAAATAAGAAAGCGTTTCAAACATTTATTTTGTGAGTGTTCAGATTGGTTATTTTTATTATTCAAAAATTAAAAGTAGCTGCCATAGGAACTATCGGTCGAAAAGTGGGTTTTAATGAGAAAAACTTTTTTTTTCCTTCTAATGTTACCGTGACTCACTTCAGAAATTATTATATTAATATTATAGGGGGAGAGTGGGGGGTTGTGACTATAGTTTTGTTTTTCGAACATAACTTCGCCATAAACTCAATATTTTTTCGTTCTGTAAATTTTGTATTTTAGGTAAAAGATACACAAAACTTTCCTCGTTACTAGTTTTACAAAATAAAATTTTGGGTTTTTATACCCGTTACTCGTAGAGTAAAAAGGGTATACTAAAGTCGTGCAAATGTATGTAACAGGCAGAAGGAATCATTTCCGACCATATAAAGTATATATATTCTTGATCAACATCAACAGCCGAGTCGATTTAGCCTTGTCCGTCTGTCCGTCCGTCCGTCCGTCCGTCCGTCCGTCTGTATGAACACCTAGATCTCAGAGATGGTAAGAGATAGAGGTTTGACATGTATGGAACAAATGCTTCTTTTATCTGCACGCAGATCAAGTTTGTTTCAAATTTCGGCCACGCCCCTCCCGCCCACGCAATTTGGGGAAAGTTATATCTCCTACAGTTTTAAAGATAGAGGATTCGTACCTGATAGAGATAGTTAGTAATTAGAAAAATGAATCAATTTGCCGAAACAATAATAAAGATCGGATGAACGGTTCTCAAGTTATAAGCAAAAAAGTGAACCAAGCCCTCCCCGCTAAAGCAGTTTCTTAAGTAATTAACGGTCTTATTACCGTGGAGAACCCTTAGGTGCGAATAGCAGATGGGTAAACTCGTTTTTATAATAATCTAAACTCAAATGTGAATTTTTGAAATTTCGCGATTTTAGACCATTTCTTCCACATCTTTTTATAATAATCTAAGCGTCTTTATTGATCTAAACTCAAATGAGAAGAATGGAAATTTCGCGATTTTTGTCCCGTAGATTGCAAATTTTGCAATATTTTGGACTGTTCAATGCACGACTCTTATTTACCAACGCCTACGCTTTAGTAAATATTCCAATGAAAAATTTGGCAAATTTTGCGGTTTTTGGAGTACGCCTCTTTTGGATGCGTCTTCAATTGGCATAACATAGAGACGACATAATGAATGGTACTTTCATTGATATTTCATGCTGAAGTTTCTCGCGGTCTGCGCAAATGTAGTCGTAGAAGTAGTATTAAATATTTCTTAGAAAAAAAAGACTTTTATTATTTGATTTTTAAATAAAAGTCTCTGACTGAGTTTTATAATAAAAGTCTTTCGATAAGAGTTATTTTGAGACTTTTAAATAAAAGTTTTTCGATAAGAGTTATTTTAAGACTTTTAAATATAAGTCTTTCGATAAGAGATAAGAGAGTAAAAAAACTATTATGAAATGACTTTTATTTAAAAAGTCTTTTTAATAACAGTTATTTTGGAGTAATATATTAAAAGTTTTTTATAACTATTATTTTCTGAGGAAAAAAATAAAAGTCCTCAATAACTGTTACCAAAAAACTTTTTAAAATAAAACTCTTAAAATAACTATTATTTCCGGACTTTTATAATAAAAGTTATAACTGTTACCGTCCCTGTTCACAAGTCAAAAAATGAAAAAAAAAACTTAATTTTTTTTTAAAAAAGTCGAGTTCTGTTTCACGAACTTAAAGAAGGTGTAGACTGATAGGTTGCTTGCCAAAAGTTAGGTAAGAAGAAGGGAGACACATGACATAAACAAAAAGTTAAAATATATTTTTTTTTGTGGCCAATATTCGAGTGGCTCAGAACCCCCCATTCTCTTTTACGCTTTAATGCAGATTTGGAAGTTTTGGTCAAAATCGGATGACTATATCTTATAGCTGTCATAGAAATGATCGGTCGATAAAATAGTTTTAGTGAGAAAAACTTTTTGTTTTCAATGGTAGCGTGTTTGTACGTTTCAGTTATAAATATAATATTGTCTGTCTCAACACAATTTTAGAGAGTTTGATCAAAATCGGATGAATATATCGTATAGCTGCCATATGAAAAACTGGCAGAAATATATCATGCTCCAAGGGTATATAAACTTCGGTCGAGCCGAAGTTAGCTTTCCTATATTTTTTGAATAGTAAAACTCAAGCGATAAGTTTAATTTTTAAAGTAATTAGTAAAATTTAAAAATAAAACTTATTTTTCGAGGAGTAAATAAAAATCCAAAAATAATGGTTACTTATTGAATATAACAATAAAAATTTTAAAATAAGCATGGTTTTTTAATTTTAAATAAAAACCTCAATTAATTAAACAAAAATTAAAATTGACAGAATTATGTGTTCGCATATCATATTGATCAGTAACGAGTTTGGGAGCGATAGCATTGAAAACAAAAAAGTTTTTCATACTAAAACTTTATATACTAAACTATTTAAAATAAAACTTGCTGAAATTATCTGAAAGCATAAGAAACTTGTAAATACGAGCGATAGCATTAAAAACAAAAAAGTTTTTCTTACTAGAACTACTTATTCAACCGATCGTTCCTATGGCAGCTATATGCTACAGTCATCCGATCTGGCCAGCTCCGACAAATGTGCAGCATATTTTTACCAAAAGACTTCGTGCAAAGTTTGGTTAAGATAGCTTTAAAACTGACGGAGGAGATAGCATAGAAACAGACGGACAGACGGACGGACGGACAGACGGACATGGCTATATCAACTCAGCTCGTCACGCTGATCAAGAATATATGTACTTTATGTGGTCGGAGATGCTTCCTTCTGCGCGTTACAAACATCCGGACAATCTTAATATACCCTCTCCAAGGGTATAAAAACCTGGAGAAGAAACACTTTTTGCGCTTGGATTGGCCAGAAATCTAAAAAAAATCAATTCCTTAATTTATGCCTTCAACTTCGCGCAGAACAAAAACTTCTTCGTTTTTATGCTAAATAAACTCAAAAGAATAATTTGAAACATTCCAGCTAAAAAAACGTAATACTATATTTGGGTTATTATTGGGTATTTATTCTTACTTATCTTGAAAATTAAAATGATTTTTTCCAAATCTTTAAATTTATTCACTTAGTTAAATAATTTAAACGCAAAATTTAATGTGGTTATTTGAAGAACTCTTACTTTGCGAAGAGACAATTTCTTGGCACTTCCTCAGTGCCTCTGCGTATTCTATTTTTACTTTAGTTCGCTTGAATTAACATGTGACACTTCTTCAGTGCTGCCATGTTCAAATTTTCCTACATTACTTTTTTCTTGTCCTTATGCAGCACGTGACACTTCTTCAGCGTCGCTATTATTCGGACTCTTATTTTACACTTCTTCAGTGCTGTCATGAGATTCACTTTGACTGGTTGAGCTTTACAAATAATATTTTTTGTAAAGACTTTCCTGACAAATTACCTTAAATCAGTAAGTACCAATCGCAGTGCTGAATATGCTCTCTCCTCACTAACTTGTGTATTTTAGCCTTTATTCTTAGTACTAGCTCCTTTTAGATTATTTTTGAAGGAAATTTGGAGTTTAGTTTTATTAATTAGTATTTTTAAATATATTCGTTGGCATTTTACTAGACTTTCCCCATATACTGAGTCAGTAGAGAAAACTACTAAACTAATCGATAAGAAACGGCGAATGCATTCGTGGGTACTCGATCTACCATAAAAATGCAATTCTGTGTCTATTTGCTTCCGCTAGCCAGCCTCGATCTTTCTCTCAGCAATCTTCGACCAGTGTAGTTGTGCTTAGTCCGCCTTTATTCATTCTATTTCATGAATTGGCAACTAAAACGTGCTTAACCTTAACTCAAGTCAAACCGTACAAAGTGTCCAAGTTTGAATAATATGAGAGAAAAATTAAGTGTAGTTGCTGCAGTGCAAGAAATCGGAAGTTTGCGATTTCTTTGAAGCAACGAAATTCGATTTTAATTGAAACACGAAACACATGTCGAATTATTTCGCGTACTTTGCATACAAACCAAGTTTGAAGACAATCGGATGAAAAATAACATTTTTCCCATACAAAATTTTCCGACGCTTTTCCGACTTTTCCGGGTGGAATTTTCTAAAACCCCGTCTTAGTACGCACTTTCAGAACTACCAGAAACTCCTGTCCAAATTTCAGCTTTCTATCTCTTACCGTTTGGACTGTGCGATGATTGCCAATCAGCGAATCAAAGAATCAGTCAGGACACTCTCTTTTATATTTATAGAGATTGTCACCCATACATAAGTATTAAACTCCAATTTGCGTAAGCCTCACTCTCTATAATAGAAGAGCTTTCGCTAAATAGCAAGTTGGGAGATTCATGTGAAATATCGTACCAAACTAAAAATTTATCTCATCTGAGGATAGGCCTTTAAAGTTAAAATTGTTTTTTTTTTGGCTTTTAGTATATTTTTTTTCTTCTGTAGTGGCGCTTGAAATAATAATCTGCCTAGTCCAATGTGGGGAAAGAAGAAGGTGTAGTTGTCAAAACCGACTTCCTACTATTTCCGCTCGGTCATAGTCGTTCTTTGCCATCTGGTTGCAGTCGAGTCTAGTTGTGCGCGTTAATTATCAAAATTTATTTTGTGCCTCCAAGTGAAACCATATTATAGCTTAAGCGTTTTGTATTAATTTTTTAAAATGTGAGTGCTACCAACAGCTAATGATAGCATATAAAGTGATCGTGCTTTTTTATATATAGTTGGAGATAATCAAATTAAGTCCTCCCACGGATGACGACGCAATTTATCATCCTTTAGACGCATATCGACAACCGGGAAAGTTAAGCAAACCTTCCACTCACGGTGCCAGTCCCTCAGGGTAATTAAATGCATTTCTATCGGTTCTCTCTGCGCTTAGTAACATTTGGACCAATATCTTCTCTTTAGGAATTGGCACCCTATTGGTTCTATAACTCAAAAGCTCGTTGGTGTACGCAGTGCATGAAGAGAGTTGGTGAAGACCAGCTGACGCTGCTCTCAACCAATCTTGCATCAAAATTTACCTGCAGTGCGAAAGGCAGCATACATTTGTGGAAAGCTATCCCAAACGCGTCACCAGCCGAAAGTTCAACTCGGGTTCACGCCTCAGCATAATTCTTTTTTCGACCAAATCAGGCCAGCTCAGTAACCAGAGTCCATACAAGTGTTCCAGTGCGATCTCAACGAGAAAGTACACGTCGATATTCTGCCCTCAACTGATTTTCGGAGTACTATTTTGAGAAAATTGCCGCTTATATCGCGAGCAAAACCTCAGCAAGTGTTTCGATTACAAAGTTTAATTTTGCCCAACCTCGTGATGTTGCTTCCTTCAACATAAGTGTTCCATCTGAAGCATTTCCAATCATATGTGACCCAGAATTTTGGCTGCCAGATATGATTGTTCATGAGTTTAGGCCACGAAATCGAGTTAGGCCCGTTAGTTTACCTTCTTTAAGTAAATCCTCAAATGTAGGATCTAATTCTAATAGGGTTTCAAAAAACTAGTTCCGTCCGTTTGTCCTCATATAGCCTATCAAAATGTTAGGGGTCTGTTATCTAAACTTTCTACCTTATTCCTAAATAGTGCTTCATTTGAGTTTGACATTATTGCATTTTCAGAGACTTGGTTAAATCAAACAATCTCTGATTCTGAAATATTGTCAAATGATTTTTTTATCTACCGGCATGATCGACCAGTTCGCAGAGGTGGAGGTGTACTGATTGCAGTTAAATCCACCCTGCGATCAGAACTGATCAATGTTAATGTGCCTAGGGATGTTGAATTTGTTGCCGTAAAGGTAACTTTTCTAACATTCTCTTTATTTATTACCTGCTCCTATATTCCTCCATCTTCTGATAATCAAGTTTATATGCAACATATAGCTTGTATCAAAGATGTTTTTACCCAATTAAGAGACATTGACTTAATGGTTGTTGTTGGTGATTTTAACCTACCAAACATCACTTGGTCAAATTTTAATGGGTCTACTTATCTTGTACCATCAGCACATCATGACTTTTTAGATAGTCTGTTGGACATGTCGTTTTTTCAACTTAACGCAGTACCAAACAATTTAAATAAATTGTTGGATCTCGTTTTTGTCTCTGACAGCGCGAATGTTGTTGTCTCTAGGTCTGCCCCTCTATCACTGCCAGAAGATATTTACCATCCTACTCTTGAAATCTCTATTTCAGTTATTGGACCTACCTCTTCGACTGTTATGATTTCGAATAAGCCTCGTCGTTGTTTTCGTAAAGGAAACTTTACGTTATTAAATCAACTTATTTGTGCAACAGACTGGACTCCTTTGTACGATGCGGTTGATTTAGACTTAGCTTTTACATTTTTCTATGAATCTATTAATTCTCTCTTAGATATCTGTATTCCTAATAGCGTTGCTTCTCCCGCGTCAGCTAATCCTCCTTGGTTCTGTCCTAGACTTTCTAATTTAAAAAATATTAAGTCTAGATGCTTCAAAAAGTATAAAAGTTCTGGTTCTGCCGTTGACTTTTCTAAATACTCAATAGCAAAATCAAACTTTACACTTTTCAATGCTGAGTGCTACAGGAAATATCTTGTCCGATGTAAAATTCAATTCGCAGAGGACCCTAAGCAATTCTACAGCTTTGTAAACTCTAAACGTAGGTCTTCTTCTTTACCTTCTTCTTTTTTTCTGGGCGACCAAAAGGCTAACGATGACTCCACAGCCGTTGACCTGTTCGCCGACTTCTTTCAATCTACTTATTCCTCTACGCGCTTTACTAATACTTCTTATCCTTATAACATTTCTTCTTCTAACTCGATAACTGCTCCCTCGATTTCCGAAAGCTCCTTACTTTCTCATTTAAAATCATTAAAATCTTCATTCTCCCCTGGGCCTGACAACATTCCTAGTTGTGTGCTCAAAGAGTGTTGTATTTCTTTGTGCAATCCATTGCTTAAGCTTTTTAATCTATCGTTAGAATCTGCTATTTTTCCAAATCTTTGGAAAGAATCCTATATTATTCCTCTTCATAAAAAAGGTGGGAAGTCTGATATATCCAATTATAGGGGCATAGCTAAACTATCCGCTATTCCAAAATTATTTGAACAGATTATAACCTCTTCCCTACAGCACTATTGTAAATCGATTTTATCACCTTTCCAACATGGATTTACAAAGCGTCGGTCAACTGCGACCAATTTACTTGAATTTACCTCAATGGTTAACGATGGATTCCTTTTAAAAAAACAAACTGATGTCATCTACACCGACTTCAGTAAAGCATTTGATTCTGTGAACCATGATCTGCTCCTCGTTAAACTTGATCGTTTAGGATTTCCATCCCCTTTTCTACTTTGGATTTCGTCCTATTTAAAAGATAGAACTCAAAAAGTTCTGCTTCGCTCTAACACGTCAAAGCCTGTCTTTGTCACTTCTGGTGTGCCACAAGGCAGTCACCTCGGCCCTTTGTTTTTTACTCTTTTTATACCCTTGGAGAGGGTATATTAAAATTGTCCAGATGTTTGTAACGCATAGAAGGAAGCATCTCCGACCACATAAAGTATATATATTCTTGATCAGCATGACGAGCTGAGTCGATTTAGCTTTGTCCGTCCGTCTGTCCGTCCGTCCGTCCGTCCGTCTGTCTGTTTCTATGCGTCTCCTCCGTCAGTTTTAAAGCTATCTCAACCAAACTTTGCACGAAGTCTTTTGGTACAAATACGCTGCACATTTGTCGGAACCGACCGGATCGGATGACTATTCTCTATAGCTGCCATAGGAACGATCGGTTGAAAAAGTAGTTTTAGTGTGAAATTTTTTGTTTTCAATGCCGCTCCCAAAATTTGAAATTTACTCCAAGTTTTGTAGAGTTAGAGTGTATAATTAGCAAAATGAATATTGAAGAGAAAAAGTGTAAAAAACGTTTGTTTTCATGGTTCGTCAAGTTATAGCAATCATATTATATACTAACACAATTTTGTCAAGTTTGATTTAATCGGATGACTAAGATGGTACATAGGAACGTGGAAAAACTGTTTCTAGTGAAAAAAATGTATTTCATAAACTGGGGTATATCGAAGTCGGTTAGAGCCGAAGTTAGCTTCCCTCTATTTTTTATTAATGATCTCCCCACAATAATTTCGAATTCTCGGATACTTATGTACGCCGATGATGTAAAACTTATTTTATCTTTTAACGACCCGATGCACTCCATCAAATTGCAAGATGACTTAAACTCCTTGCAGTCCTGGTGTCTGATTAATCAATTACACCTTAATTGCTCCAAGTGCATGTTCATGACTTTTCATCGTTGCAAGCCCTCGCTGGCTACCTATACGATTGGCAATGAACCCTTGGAACGAATTTCTACAGTCGTTGATCTTGGAATTCTTTTTGACCCCAAATTGAGTTTCAATCCTCATATCTCCTCTATTGTTAATAGAGCAAATGGTGTACTCGGATTCATTAAACGTTGGTCGAAAGAGTTTAATGATCCATATACCACAAAGCTTTTATACACTGCTCTAGTCCGTCCTGTACTTGAATACTGCTCGTCCGTCTGGTGTCCGCAGTACAAAAAGCATATAGATCGTATTGAATCTGTTCAGAAGCAATTCTTGCTTTTTGCCCTACGTGGCTTAAATTGGGACCCTAACCTTCGTCTGCCATCGTACTCTAACAGACTCTTGCTTATTGACCTTCCTTCGTTAGCTAACCGTAGAACAGTATTAGGTGTTTCTTTTCTTCATAAACTAATTATTGGTGATGTAGATTCTTCTGAACTTTTAGGTCGCCTTAACTTCTCCGTTCCTTCTAGGCCAACCAGAAACTATTTTCCTTTAATATTGCCTAGATGCACAACTGATTATGCAAAGCACAATCGATTTCGAGTCTTATGTCAAAATTATAATGATCTCTATCACCTGCTCTCAACAGATCTCTCTCTCTTCTCTCTAAAAACGTCCCTCTATAATTATCTTAGGGGAAATCTCTGACCTCTCCTGGCTGTGAGTAGGGGCATAGCTTGCCGGACTGGCTAAAAAATCTTCCCCCACCGGGTCAGAGATTTCTGTTTATTTAATTTTAAGTTTATCTTATAAATTTTTTATTTTTAGTTAGTTTTAAATTTCACTTTTAGATAGTATTTTTTTTTCTCTTTTCTTAAATTTTTTTCTCTTTATATCTGATTTATTTTAGTTTTATTATTTTATTATTATTTTTTTTCCTTTGCTCCTATTTAGGTTTTGGTTTTTTTTTTTCATCTTCTCTATCTCCATATCATTAAAGTTTTTGGTAGCTCTAATAACGTCTCTGACTACAATTGGCTGTGAATCGGGGCATAGCTGGCCGGACGGGCAAATAAAATTCCCCCATCGTGTCAGAGTCGTTATTAGTTATTCTGTAATTTTGTTAGTTTTTCTTTGTTAGGCTTTCTTAGTCAATAAGGCTTTTTATAATGTATGTGTAATTGAGTTGACAGCCTTTTTTTGTCGACTAAATAAATAAATAAATAAAAAAAAAAAATTTTATGATTGAACGATCAAACTTTTTGTTTCCATTTGATACTAGCTTTTTATTAATTTAATATTTTTTCTTATCATTGTAGTATAAATTCAGTTCATTATAATCTTCCATTAAAATTAAAACAAAAACATTTTATAAAACATTTTTATACCCTTGGAGAGTGTATATTAAAATTGTCCGGATGTTTGTAACGCACAGAAGGAAACATCTCCGACCACATAAAGTATATATATTCTTGATCAGCATGACGAGCTGAGTTGATATAGCCATGTCCGTCTGTCCGTCCGTCTGTCCGTATGTCCGTACGGACGATTTTAGTGGGAGTAAAATTTGAATTGAGCGTCACGTGAGGCTGACGCCAACCATAGTCACGTGACACTTGACGCCAACCATATTATGTTGCTGTGTTTGCTTTGTGCAGTGGCTCGGCACACACACACAAGACGGTTGGTAGAGTGATGGCAGGGGGAAGATTGGTGCTGGGGGGCGGAGAGAGATGCAGAGAAGAGTTTAAGATCACACACCCACACCCAACATTTCATTTACAGTACAGAGAAAACTACCACAACAACAACGAGAGAACAATAGAGAGCGTACTCCCAAATTAAACGCGAGAGGGAGAGTGAGTGCTACTACCCTGCAGGGAAAGTGTCTAGTTTACAACCAGAAATGTATCGGTCGCTAAAAACTTGCAACTGGTTGCACTTCCTATCCAAATCCATGTATTGAAGTCGTCCATTTTACACAGGCATGTCATAGGAATGTGACAATTGTCCCCGGCAGCAGCCATTTGCAACCAGTTTAATGCCAGATGGCATAGGCGGGAGAGAATTGTCCCATCTAGCAGCCATTTGCAACCAGTATAATGACAGATGGCATAGGTGCAAGAGAATTGTGCCCTCCAGCAGCCATTTTCAACCAGATAAATACCAGTTGACCCTTGGGTGTTCCTTATGTGAGTCTGTTTATATCGCTGCCCAGTATAATGGTAGTATATCGACATCTGGCGGTCAACTCCCTCATTACCGATCCGTTTGCAACCAGCTCAATTACAATTTAATTACAACTACAATAAATTAGTGTTTTAAACGAGCATTTCTTCTGAAGCTAATGTTTGTTGTTGCCCAACTCACCCGAATTTAGCAATTTTGCTACCAGTTTAATTCTACATGTATTCCAACCAGTTGTATGACAGTATTTTTTTGTTACTAGTTGACAATTTCACTGCAGGGTAAGTACTGAAAAGACAGGGCACTGAGAGCAGCATCAAACCGTTTTAGTTGTATCATGGTTTTTTGATGTGAAACATCTTTAATTTCGGTACGGACGATTTTAGTAGGAGTAAAATTTGATTTGATCGTCACGTGACACTCACGCCAAATAAGCTGTGTTTGTTTCTGACGGACGATTTTGTAGAGTAAAATTTGATTTGAGCGTCACGTGACACTGACGTCATTCATATTTTGTGTTGTTGTTTTGTGGAGTTTTCGGCAAACACACACAGCCATAAGAGGACTGGCAGATGGGGGAAGTGAAGAGGTAGGATAGATGCTGAAAAGGGGCAACTGGGTGGGTTCTGGGAAAGATCTGGGTGGGATCTGGTGGTATTTGTGGCTGGGATCTGGTTAGAATTTGGCTGGGATCTGGGTGGGATCTGGTTGGGCTCTGAGTGGAATCTGGATGGGATCTGGGTGGGATCTGGGTGGGATCTGGGCGGGATCTGGGTGGGATCTGGGGGATCTGGGATCTGGTGGGATCTGGTGATCTGGATCTGGGATGGGATCTGGATGGGATTTGGGTAGGATCTGGGTCTGATCTAGGCGGGATCTGGATGGGATTTGGAAGGGATCTGGTTGGGGTCTGGTTGGGATCTGGAAGGGATCTGGGTGGGATTTGGAAGGGATCTGGGTGGGATCTGGTGGGATCTGGATGGGATCTGGAAGGGATCTGGGTGGGATCTGGGTGGGATCTGGAAGGGATCTGGGTGGGATCTGGATGGGATCTGGGTGGGATCTGGATGGGATCTGGGTGGGATCTGGATGGGATCTGGAAGGGATCTGGGCGGGATCTGGTGGGATCTGGGTGGGATCTGGGTGGGATCTGGGTGGGATCTGGAAGGGATCTGGGCGAGATCTGGGTGGGATCTGGGTAGGATCTGGGCGGTCTCTACGTGGGATCAGCGTAGAATCTGAGTGGGATCTAGTCGGGATGTAAATGGGATCAAGCTTGGTTGGATCTGGGTGGGATCTGGATATTCTGGATTTCTACTCCCCGTTAATTTTCTTCTTTCGAAAGAGTGCCCTTGCTGATTTATATACCATTGAGAGAGCTTGTGATTTGAAAATAAGCTCTTAGACTAAGCATCATGTTTCACATCAATGCCGTCTGTTCAAAGCTATCTCCTCCGTCAGTTTTTTCTCAACCAAACTTTGCACGAAGTCTTTTGGTATAAATACGCTGCACATTTGTCGGAACCGGCCGGATCGGATGACTATAGCATATAGCTGCCATAGGAACGATCGGTTGAAAAAAGTAGTTTTAGTGAGAAAAAACTTTTTTGTTTTCCCCGTATTTATAAGTTTTCTATGCTTTCACATAATTTCAGCAAGTTTTATGCAAATCGGGCAACTATATAGTATAGCTGCCATACAAAAGATAGGTCTGAAAAAAAATCTCAGTGAGAAAAACTTTTTTGTTTTCAATGCTATCGCTCCCAACCCTCGTATTTATGAGTTCTTTATGCTTTCACATAATTTCAGCAAGTTTTATGCAAGTCGGGCAACTATATAGTATAGCTGCCATACAAAAGATAGGTCTGAAAAAAAGTCTTAGTAAGAAAAACTTTTTTGTTTTCAATGCTATCGCTCCCACTTTGTACAGATCTATATTATATACTACCACACAATTTTGTCAAGTTTGATTTAAATCGGATGACTATAGCATATAGCTGCCATAGGAACGATCGGTCCAAAATGTAGTTCTAGTGAGAAAAACATTTTTGATGAATATATCGTATTGCCATATAAAAAACTGGCAGCATATATCATGCTCCAAGGGTATATAAACTTCGGTACAGCCGAAGTTAGCTTCCCTCTATTTTTATACACTTGAAAAGTGTATTATAATTTTGCCCAGAAGTGTGCAACGCATAGAAGGAATCATCTCCGACCACATAAAGTATATATATTCTTGATCAGCATGACGAGCTGAGTCGATTAAGCTTTGTCCGTCCGTCTGTCCGTCTGTCTGTTTCTACGCGAACTAGTCCCTCAGTTTTGGAGCTATCGAGCTGAAACTTTGCACAGAGTCTTTTTTTTACTGCACGCTGCTAATATGTCGGAACCGACCGGATCGGATAACTACTTCTTGTAGCTGCCATACAAATGTTCGGTCGGAAAATGGATTTTAGTGAGAAAAACTGTTTTGCTCTCAATATAACTGCTCTCAAACACGGTCATGGGTAATATGTAATGTTTTTAAGCTGATCTGCGAAGTTTGGTCGAAGTCGCTAACCGTTGAGACAAGCTATTTCAAGTGTATCAAAACTTCGGTACAGACGAGAACTTTGCCTTTCTCGTTTTGTTTTCAATGCTATCGCTCCCAACCCCCGTATTTATAAGTTTTCTATGATTTCACATAATTTCACCGAGATTTATCAAAATCGGACAACTATATAGTATATCTGCCATACAAAAGATAGGTCTGAAAAAAAGTCTTAGTAAGAAAAACTTTTTTGTTTTCAATGCTATCGCTCCCACTTTGTACAGATCTATATTATATACTACCACACAATTTTGTCAAGTTTGATTTAAATCGGATGACTATAGAATATAGCTGCCATAGGAACGATCGGTCCAAAATGTAGTTCTAGTGAGAAAAACTTTTTTGATGAATATATCGTATAGCCATATATCAAACTGGCTGCATATATAATGCTCCAAGGGTATATAAACTTCGGCACAGCCGAAGTTAGCTTCCCTCTATTTTTTTATTTCAAACTCTATCAAAATGTAATTTATTTACACTATTAAATTGAATTCGTCATGTCGACACCCTCTAAGTGGAAACATTTGTCTCTCCTCGTGTCCATGCGAATGTTGCTTAACACAAAGAAATCTGTGGGTAGATTTAACCGATATTGTGGGTTGGAAATGCGCCAACCCACAAAGTTGGTAAAATTAACCAAATTGTAGAGTAACTTTCACGTAAACCTTTACGTAAGAGGAACTATTGCTATGGTAAATCTAACCGAAAATCTCGTTTAAAAATGCGCCAACCGACATAAATAAGTAATATTTACCGATGTTTACAGTAAGTACTTTTCTTACTGAGTTCACAGTAATTTTACCATACAATTGGTAATTTGACAGCTGTTACACAACTGTACAACAGTAGGGTGGGATACTGTTTTAGCTGTCACAAGTTGGCAATCTACTTGAGCTCATCGCAGAGCAGAAGAGGCAACCCCACTACTCCCCCATCCACCAAATTTGGTTCTGAAACAATTATTGGAATTAAACAAATATTTATTAAACTTGAAAAATTTTTACTTACTCTGGGGGGACTCGAACTCGGGGCCATTGGTCTCAACACGATTGGAAGCACGTCTTTACCAGTTACGCTACGCGCCCGTTGAAAGCAACGCCTCTAACATATTACTTGTATTAAATCTGCCTAAACATATGCACCAAAAATTTCTTGAATATCGCATAAATGCGACCACTAGTAATTCTCAAGTTCTAATTCGGTTAAAGTGCTCTATAAAAGACCAACTGAAATTTGCTAAGTCAACAATTTTCGCGGTTAGATTTGCCGTCGGAACAGTTAATCGGTGCATCAAACACATTCAAAAAGTTATACTATATGTGCGGTTAGATTAACTTGTGGGTACAGTTAATTGCTGCAAAAGCAAAGTATGAGATGAAAAAATCACGTCAGAGTTACTAATTCTATGGTAAAGTTACTGTAGTCGCAGTAACTTATTAAAACAAAGAAAAAGTTGACAAAATATTTGTAGTTAATTTTACTAGGAGTACAGTTGTTAAATGCAACAACAAAACTCGTGCTAAAATAAATACGTTAAGCTTACAAATTTCTTCAGTAGATTTTACTGTTAGCACAGTTACAAAACAACACCAAAACCACATGCATAAAAAATTTGGAAAAAAGTTACTGTCAGCGTAGTTAATTTTACCCACCAGATTTTTTTGTGTGTGTGTGTATATAATTTTTTTTTTTTATTTTTTTAAAAATTTTTTAAAAAAAAAAAAATTTAAAAAAAAAAAAAAAAAAAAAAAAAAAAAACTGCAACAATAATAACAAAAAAAAAAAGTGCTTTAAGTTTTTTTCTTTTCCATTAAATGCAGATTTAATGAAGCAATGGAAAAGTTTTTGCTGTCGAGACAACAATATAAACGAGAAGACTTCCCAAATATGTATGGAACATTTTAAACAAGAAGATTTTGAGAATAATTTGCAGTTTGAAATGGGTAATATATACATTTTATGTAAAATTAAATTGTTTTTACATTTTTTTATTTTATTGAAAAGGTTTTACCAAAAAAAGGCTTTTGAAGCGGGGCGCTGTGCCTACCATAAAAAAGTCACTTATTGTGAACGCAAAACTTAATCAGGAGCGTTCACAAAGGATTGAGAAGCGAGAAAACAAAAAAACTGTTGAACTCCTTCTAAAAAGAAAACAACGCAGCGGCGGCTACTTTCAATGGTAAAGACTGTGAAAAATTTAATTTAAAAACACAGATTAAAATTTTTTTTTAGAAAAAGAAGCGAATGAAGCATCAATTCTGTTGGAAGAAATTAATGAGTCTTTGGAAATTCAACAACAAAATGATGACTTGGAAAGCCTAAAAAGTGAAATGTTAGTAGCATGGGTAACTTAAATTGAGAATAATTAAAAAAATTACTTTTTTAGTGAATGTCTTCGTAAAGAAAACTGCAACTTAAAGATCGCTGAAAAAAAGCAAGCAGCTTTAGTTCAAAAATGGAAAAACAAGCTAAAATAAACGACTATAACATTGAGGCGATGAAAACCAGCTTAACCAAAGCCATTTTTGAGTTACAAAACTTAGAAGAAAAACTTCTTAGTATTTTCACTAAAGGCCAAATTACAAAGCTTAAGTCAGGCATTAAGCGACCAACATGGACCGAAGAAGACATCGCCCAGTCCATAACATTGTATTCAGCCAGCGCAAGATTATACAAATTATTGTATAAGAAAAATTTTCCTCTTCCTGCTGTGCGTACACTACAGCAATGGGCACAAAAACTTAATGTCAATAAAGGCTTAATCAAGCCGGTATTTAAAATATTGTCTGCCTCTACGCATATGACGGATCTTCAAAAAGTATGTGTTTTAAGCTTTGACGAAATGAAAATTCGAAAGTCGTATTGCTACGATAAAGCGTCGGACACAACACTAGCTCCTGCAAGCTTAGCTCAAGTAGCAATGATTAGAGGTAAGTAAATTAAAATGTAAATAATGAATACTGTATTGACATATTTTTGTTATTAGGATTAATCGCCAAATGGAAGCAACCAATTTTTTATGATTTTGATTGCAAAATGACTGACAACATTTTATGCAAACTTTTAAAAGAGCTTAGCTCGTGCGGGTACTCCGTTGTCGCCATTGTATGTGACTTAGGTGGTGGAAACAGAGCGCTATTCAATGAGCTACAAGTAACAGAACAAAAACCATGGTAAGTTATTTTTTTTATTAATGACTTCAAAGTATTTTAGTTCTTTTTTCAAACATTTAGGTTTTTGTTCGACAACCAAAAAGTGTTTGTGTTTGCAGATGTCCCACATTTGATAAAACTCCTAAGGAACCATTTTGTGGATGAAGGCTTTTTAATTAATGGAAAACCGGTTTGTTCAAACATAATTCAAAAACTTTTGGATGTTACTTCCGAAGATGTAACCATAACGCACAAAATATCGCACGCAAATCTTAATGTGGCAAACGCAAAAAGGCAAAAAGTGAAACTAGCTACAAAGCTATTTTCACATACAGTTGCACAAGCCATTACTAGAGCAGCCAGCCATGGTTTTCTTGATGGATTGAATTGGCAAGAATGTCATCAATTATTTAAACTGGTAAGCTGTTTTTCAATATGCTTGTACATAAACACATTAAATCGGTGTATTTCTTTTTAACTTAGACTAATGACTGGTTCGATGTATTGAACGTAAGAGTACCGCGTGCAGATGCTAGAACACGATGCCACGCGTATGGTCTTGCTCTTGAACAACAAAATCAAATAATTGATGAAATGACATCAATGGTTTCACAAATGAGAGCAATTGGTAAAAAAGCTTTGCTTCCATTTCAGAAAGGTAAAATGCTCAATATCTTCTTTTAAAGAAATTATTCAATTAAAAAATATGGTCTTTTTTAGGTATAATTCAGTCAAATAACGCTCTTAAAGGTTTATACGTCGACCTACAGTCTCGATATGGATGTAAATTCATTTTAACATACCGTCTCAATCAAGATGTGTTGGAAAATTTTTTTTGGCGTTATTAGGTCTAAGGGTGGACTACACGATCATCCAGACCAGTTACAATTTAAGTATCGTTTACGATCCTATATTCTTGGACGGAACGATGGTGTCATTTCCGATGCTGCAAATGTGGAAAACGACGATACCCCTGATTTGGAACTATCGGAAAAACCTCTAACAGGTGACTCATTCTTTATTTAAAATCAATTTTTATGACAATAAATTCTTTTCATTTTTTCAGGCAAAATAATTGGAAATTTTAAATTCGACATTGGCATCGAAGAGCAGGTCGAAGAAGAACTTAATGATATGGCTTACGATGGCTTGGAAAATCTAGCCGGTTATATTTGCCATAGATTCAAAAATGAATATCCTGACGCTAGTGTTTCAAAAGAGCTACCTGAAGCTGCAACGTATTCATGGGTTGACCATTTGTCTGAGGGTGGACTCTCAAAGCCAACAGAGAAAACCATGAGTCAAATGCAACAACTTCACAAAATTTTTGAAGCGAACAATAAAGACGGATTACTCATAGCGAGCGATTATTTGAAACTGCACGTCGAAGAAGCTCATTACGTTGATTGTCCTGAAAAAATTAAAAAAGTATTCTTTCGCTCACGGATGTTTTTTAAAATTAGAAAATTAAATTTGGAAATAAGTGAGAATGTTAGATCGCTTAAAAGAAAATTTTCAAAAATAATAAACTGAACTTTACCTTAAACAGACCTAAAAAAATTAATCATTCAGCATTTCTTAAATTTTTTTATTTATTTTATATGTTTTATTTAACATATTAAACGAAAAAAAAATTAATTAATAGTAAAGTTTCAAATAAACTTATGTTTTTTAACTTTTCACTTTAAATTTCATACAAACTAACACACAACGGGTCTAGTGTGACGTAGATGCGCAGTAGAATTCTATTTTGAATTTTTATCTGCGCAATCTTATATTTCTTTCATTCATGCCTTTTTAATTATAATCTAAAAAAATTATTACTAACAGATGTAAGGGACACATGGGGGTTGCTTGTTTTTTAGGTTCTAATTTCTATTTTTGTACGCCTCGGTTGAGGCGACCGCAGGTAAGTGGTCTTTAAATGCAATTGTTCAAATATCTTTTGAACATATTGCGGAGGGCAAACAAATTGTATTTTTACTTTACATGTACTGTTCAATTATTTTTGAACATAAATATTGCAGAGGGCAACAATTTGTATTTTTGACATATATTTTTTTTCTCTTCGATAGTGGACTGTATTTTAAATTTGTATATTTCCATATAGGTTTTAAACTTTCTTGCTCAGATTCTTTTACTTTAGTTTTTATTTTTAATTTACAACAAAATATGTTTTGTTCAGCCAATTCAAATAATGCCATGTTTATTTAAAACATCTAGGCAGGCAAAAAAAAAACATTTTTGTGAACTTAATTTTTTTTTTTTGAATGATTTGTATATAAATTTTGTTATTTAAATTTTATGCAACAGCGAAAATCCGCCTTTTGTTGCAGCGGTGCCACACGGGCACTCTACTTTTTATTCCAATAATTTTTTCTTTTAATTTAATCAGCTTCTACTGCGACAACTTCTTTTCGGCCGCATAGTATGGTGGTGGTATCAGCCCAGGCGTTTTCGTCTGAGTCGCGCCTGGACAGCGCCTCTCCGTTTTTCGGGACTCGTACCCGTTGCTCCTCCTTCTCTTCCTTCCTTCTTCCTGATTAAAAGGCACATTTGCCTTAGTTTGCAGTCCTCCTTACGCTGGGCAGTCCCCAACGCTTGGCAGGCCACTTTTTTTGTGAATTTATCGCCGTTTTCCCCCTCACGCAGGGCCAATCCCTAACGCTTGGCAGGCTACTGTGATCCTTCTCACGACCTTAGGTTTTCCGCGGAATACCTTTCTCTCCTTCCGATCACCGCCTTAGGCTATCCTTACATTTGAATGCCTTTTTTCCGACCTGAGCAAATGCCATTCAATTTAGCAAGTTTGCCTTTACAGGGACGAAGGACAAATGATCACTAAAACGCAAATACGCTTGCGAGTGATCCGTCCACATCACGAAGCTGAATCTTACGCATGTATGGTGCGTGTGACTCCGCTTCCAGAAGCTGAATATTTATTAAAGTATTGAGTTTTCCCTTTTATACATTTTTTGGTTTTACCCCAAGCAGAGAAATGCCTTATTACTAACAGATGTAAGGGACACATGGGGGTTGCTTATTTTTTAGGTTCTAATTTCTATTTTTGTGCGCCTCGGTTTGAGGCGACTGCAGGTAGCGGTCTTTAAATGCACTTGCTCAAATATCTTTGAACATCCAAAAAATAAATAATATTAATTTAAATTTTTATATTATAAAATAAATAAAGACCAGCGAAGGCGATGTAGTTTACGATGTAGTACTAAGCTCAGCTATAGAAAAATAGAATCACAAATTATTTGGCATTCTATCCTTAAAACCGAGTATCAAGCCAATCGGATGAAAAATATTTTATTTCATGCAGACTTTTCCGGGAATTTTCCGACCGTTGGGTAATATTTTCCAACATCAGAAAATCACATTTGCCAATGACTACCTATCTTTAGAAGGTACGAATCATCTCTATAAATATAGAAGAGAGTGTCCTGACTGACTGACTGACTGACTGACTGACGGTAAGAGATAGAAAGCTGAAATTAGGACAGGAGTTTCTGTTAGTGGTGAAAGTGCGAAATTAGACGGGGTTTTGGAAAATTCCACCCGGAAAAGTCGGAAAAGCGTCGGAAAAGTTTGTATGGAAAAATGTTATTTTTCATCCGATTGACTTAAAACTTGGTTTGTAAGCATAGTAAGCGAAATAATTCGACACGTATTTTCCCGATTTTGGAAAATGCCGAAAATACCCAAAAAACTATTTTTCATCGGTTTGTAGGAAAATCGGTATTGAAATGTGATTGCCGAAGTTGGGAAATTTGATTTGACGGATGGAAAATTCTGCATGAAAAAAATATTTTTTAACCGATTGGCTTGAAACTCGGTTTGCAAGGACAGAATTTGTAATAATTTGAAATGTGATTTTGCCATGTCGGAAAATCCGCCTAGGCGTGAAAATGCCCGGAAAATTCTACATGCAAAATAGCTACTTTCATCCGATTGGCTTGAAACTCGGTTTGTAGGGATAGATTACTAAATATTTCGAAATGTGATTTTTGGAAGTTGGAAAATTTGACCTGACGGTCGGAAAATTTCCGGAAAATTCTGCATAAAAAAAACTATTTTTCATCCGATTGGCTTGAAACTCGGATTGTAGGGATAAAATACGAAATATGGAAATGAATTTGGGTGGGATGTGGGTGGTATGCAGATGTGAAGTGGGTGGGATGTGGGCGGGAAGTAAGTCGGATGCAGGTGGGATGTGGACGGAAAGTGGGCGGGATGTGGGCGGAAAGTTGGTGGAACGTGAGTGGGAACTGGGGGAAATTGGGTGTAAAGTGGGTGGGATGTGGGCGGGAAGCGGGCGGGAGTGGGGATGTGGGCGGGATGGTGGCGGAAAGTGAGTGGGAACTGGGTGGAATGGGATGAAGAGTGGATGGGAGGGAGGGGGGTGGAAGTTGGAGGGAAAACCCATCAGCAAAGAGCTTATTGTTAAAGGCGCATCGAAGCGTGTCGGGTTATTTGCCAGTCTATTTATAAAACTGTCAGAGATATGACGTTTTTTTCAAAATGCGGGGGCGGGAGGGGGCGTGGCAAAAATTGAAAATAAACTTGATCTGGACATGGCTATATCGACTCGGCTATTGATGCTGATCAAGAATATACACTCATCGAAATTTAATTAAAGCCACTTATATATAGTGTTCAGTAAAAATTTTTTAAAACATGTTATGAAATCTTTTTTTGAGCAAAATTTCAGCTCTTCAGTCGAGTTGAACTTCACCAAGGTTGCCACACATGTTTTAAATTGGATTCATGTCCGGAGATCGTGCTGGCCATGCTAAAAGCTGGATATTCTTCTCAGTGAACCACCCACGAATGGCCCTTAAAACTAGAATGGGCGCATTATCTTGCTGAAAGATGGTGTACGGGTCCGGCTACTGCTCCAAAAAGATAATTAACACTTCACCCAATAAGTTTTAAAAACCCCCATATTCAGCCACCACTAATCTTGCGCATATCGAGGTCCGGTTGTAATATATAAAAACGTCCCAAAACATCACAGAGCCGCCAATACTTTGGGAGGTCGAAATGCGCTCAGACGCCTTAATGTCGTGCCTTTAGTAACTAAAATCATCTGACCCATTCAAGTTAACCTTTTTTCTCATCTGAGGTACCTCATTTGCAAGCTCCTCCCTCGAAGACATTCCACGTTTCGTAATATCTCTTCTGGCTTATTTATTAGATGTCTGTCAATGCGGGCTTAGTCGTCACTTTCTTGAAGATTAACGGTCGCACGAGTGTCAAAAATTGAAGGTTTCTTAAAATTGTTGTATAGTGTCGGGGGCTAGTCGTAAATGGTTCAATAAAAAGAAAATCAAGCTTCTTGAATGGCCAGCGCGTTCTCCGAACATGAATTCAATTCAAAAAATGTGTGGTAACCTTGCACGTCGTGCAAAAACATGCTTTAACTTTAATATAAATATTTGATATTGTTGATTTACCTTAAAAGCAGCACGTTTTAACAATCTTGGTCAAAAAAAATTTTGTAACATGTTTTAAACATTTTTTATTGAACAAAATATATTTATGTGCCTTAATTAAATTTCGATGAGTGTATATACTTTATAGGGTCGGAAATGATTCCATCTCCCTGTTACATACTTTTGCACGAACTTAATATACTCTATGTACCTTCTGTACAGAGTATAAAAATGTATAGCAACCGGCATATAAGAAGATTCAAAAAAGAACTTAAAAACAAGTATACATACAAATTAAATCGTTTCGCGGCAAACGAAGTGGTGATTGAAAATGAGAATTTATTTTTTTAATGCATTGACAGTTAAATAGAAGATGCGGAGAAAATAGTTATTGTTAATAATAATATTGTTTGTGAAAATAATGTAGATAAGAAAAAACTTTGAATGAGATTTATTTAAAGTGGTTATTTTAGCCTACAACGTAGCTGGCGTTCAAGGCAAAGCTGTATTAAAAGCCGAGGCCAATTTGTGTTGTGCACCAACAAATTAATTTATTAATTAATTAATCAATAGTTTAAGAAATGAGTTGCAGTCAATTTAATTGTAATTAAAATTAATTATTAAAAAACTTGTTTGTTCTTAATGTTAACGTCTCCAAACTCAGCGATTATAAATATTATATGCTTTCCTACAGTTTTGCAAAATTTTGGTCAAAATCGGATGACTCTATCTTATAGATGCCCTAGTCGGACGGTTTTAGTTAAATAAAATTTGATATTTCAAAACATGTGCAAGGGTGCAAAAACTTCGGCACAGACGAAGTTCGCTTGGCTTTCTCGCTTTAATTAATTTTTTATAAATAAGTTTATAAGCGGATCCTCACATTTTGAGGCTTCGTTGGAATATGAAACGAGACATAACCTCTTCGGATAGGATGTGGCACTATAATTTACAAGCACTGGATAATCGATCCGTGTAGCTTTTGCACTTAACGAACAACGTATGGAATGACATCTTGTTCTTTTTCTAAGTTGAAGGCAAACAATTTTCTGAACACATTTTTTTTTCATCTGTGTGCTGATATATCCCTATTTTACAACCAACCAAACTATGAGCATAATTCCAAATATCTATAAAAGTTTTTGCTTTAGAATTTGTGTAGCCCGATTCTTTTCTTCCAGGTTTAATAACTTAGCCTGAGGCCACATATGCTGTATAAATGGAGCTCCATAAAGTTCATCAACTTCAATCCCTTAACAATTGACTTAACTTGCAGCGACACGCTCAACCAACTGATACAGAGGCTCCAGGTGGTCAAGCCCGCTCCAAAAGCCAAAAATTGTGTGTGAACTTTTGCTGAACTTGAAGCAGTGGAGGAAATTCAAAACGTTTTGGGCTGCATATGTTGCCGCAAGCATTGAACTTTTGCAATTACAAGCATTACCTACCAAAGCGGAAACGGAAGGAATGAACTCAACTCGAAGCTCTGCCACTTCTGATGAAAATGGCTACTTTTCTGGCTCAAATCTGCAACTGGGCGAAGTAGGTCAACTGCAGTGAATGGCAGCAGACATGTGTGCAGGTCGACGACTAAATGACTGCCTGACTGCGCTCGCTAGTATTTTCCTTCATTTTTTAGCATTTCCACAACGAGCCATTTTTGATCAAGTGCATTTCAGCTAGAAACCTAACGAAGTAGAAACGCAAGCAACTTAGGTTTTCTTCACTTTTTTGGCTGTCAAAGTATGTGCCCTCGGGTATGTGTTGTGCAATTTTACTCCTTAAAATAAAGTCCAATAGAAAGAGCAGGCAATGTTGAATTAAAAATATGATGATGTGAACATTTAAAGTTGATTTGATCGTTTAATCAAAAAATGCCTTAAGTGCTGTTACCGACTAACATTTAAGAGTACAGAAACTTCTGTTCCTTTTTCGAGTCAAGTTTGACTTCTCCATGCATTTTAAATTTATTTGGATAATGCTACTCTAAGGAAGCTCACACGTGGGCGGTTCTCAACTGGTTCATTGAGCCCTGGTTCATTGTCCCACACTTCTGCCTCAACTAATTCGTTGACAGGCAACATATGTGTCCCCTTCATTAGTGTTCTCGTAATCGGGAACTCATAACACATATCCTCTTTCTAATTAATGAAAACAATTAGTAAATTAAGTTTGCCATTTCCGCTCAGCTCAATGTCAACAAAACAACAAGGGAGACAATATTCTGTACCATAAACATAAAAACGCGAACGTTGGCAATAAATGTGGACTTACGTGTATCTATGGCCGAAATATTTATGCTAATTGAACTTGTTTACTAGTGCGTGTGGCTTAACTTGGCAGTAGGTAAATATATTCTTCTCTAGCATTTAGCTGACATCTTCAATTTCGTTTATTTGTGTCTGCCAATGCCAAAGGCAGGCTTGCCTAAGACCCAGACTCTGAGTCAGACTGCTCTGATTTCTTGTGACAACAAGAAAAAATATTTTATATTAGCTTGGAAGCCAAAAGCGGTAGCTCAAAACAAAAGCATTGCAAAATATTTATCTAGGCGAAGGGAGGGATAACGTGTTCCATATCTTCCCCACCTTCGCGGTTATACCGAAATTGTATTTGCATGTCAATTGCGTTTGTTTATCTCGCGTTATTATTTCTGACATTCTGCCAGGGCACACGCGTAGGAGATCTGGTAGATAGAGAGACAGCCAGACAGATGGAGTGATTTGATGGATCAGATATTGTAATGGCTTTGCTAAAGTCAAGTCTTGCAATGTATTCACTAATCATAATTTGCATACCGAAATGTACATTTGAAAAAGATCAATGATTAGATAAATTGAGGGCTGCAAATAACATGAGAGCAATAAAAATGTATAGGTTTTTTACGTCAACTTGGTTATCAAGTAATCTGTTTAAAAATTAACTCTCTCACAACAAAATGTACTGTCAAAAAATAAGCTGACATCACCAGCCCAGAGAGATTAACTGGTTACACAGCAAAAACGAGAACTTAAGTTAAAGTCGGCTCTAACCGACTTCGATATACCCGTTACTTATGAAAAAAGTAATGTTTAACAGCGTTTCTGCGTTCCTATCGGTGAACATCCGAAAACTATGCAACATTTAACTCGGCTATTTATTATCCGATCTTGAAAATTTCAATGATTATAGTTATTGCTAATATAAAGGGCATAGCAGAATAAGCATACCAAAACTGTCCCCACTCCGATCAGCACCAAAATTAAATATGTTGTTACCATCAATGAGAAACTCGCTCTCCTAAATTTTTAGTCTTCTAATCGCTATTGGAGTATAGTTATGAGGTCGAAAGGATAAATGAAAAAACTCGTTTATCTTAAAAACCGCTTTTATTAAGTTATAAAGGAGCTGTATTAGCTTAGATCAGAAAGATGAAATTTAAGTGTTGAAATCTTTAGCTCAACTGATACCTGAATTGCTGGAACAACAAGAATAGTCAGGGCAACCTGTTTTTCTTTACCTTTCAAATTTTTAAAACATTTCTTGATATGTTCTCTTTGATTATTCTCGATAGAATCTATAACATTATTTTTAGACTTGATATCTCGTATGTTTTTGTTGCCTTCATAAACTTCTTTTCTTCACAATCAGACGTTGAGTTGAATTTTAAAAACCCTATGTGCTGCTTTGCAGTTTTTTTTTTTTTTTGGCCAGAAGCTAACGCAGTTGGAAATCTCGGGTCAAAGAGCACTGCAGCCAATTTGGACACTTAGTGCATATTAGAAGAATGTATATCGAGGCACTTAGATAGTTAAAAACAATGTTTTGCTAAAGATTTCAGAACAATTGCACGCCATGAAAATCAAGCGAAAAAATCACTTAAAAATATTTAATTAATTGACTGCAGGAAAAAACAACACAGTGTTACAAAAAAAAAAAAAAATCTGCACATACTTTTCACGAGACCCAGTATATATTGTTGGGCCAGTAGAGAAGAGCATTTCCTCATACATGGTTTTTTCCTAACACCCCCAAAACCTGAAGTTATGGCCCAAAAACCGCTTTTTGCTCTTTTACTTCAAATCAATAGATATAACTCGCGAATGAACCGTCCGTTTGTTCACAACTTTATTAATTCCGATAGCGACGAGAGGAATCTAAAACAGTTTAATCAATGGTTTGACTTATTTAATGCGATGGCTGAGAAATGCGGCTTACAGATCTGGCATTTTCAACTTTTTTTGTGAAATTTGTACTTTGGCCATCACTGGTTTAACTATTTTACTCTATGCAATTTTTTCTTAAATTTTATTATAAAAGCCCACTTGATTCTCCGTTGAACGGTTGTTGTCCCAATGAATTTGGATACCGTTTGTCGAAGTTATGCGCGTTTTTCTGTGTGCACATCGACAGTCCAGAATTTTTTTTTAGTATGTCAACATATTTATGTTCGCTTTAACATTAGGGCCCCTAAAAAGTAAACTCAGTTTTTATTGGATCCAGATTCAAATAATCATTTTAAATACTTGAAATTCAAATATATATATACTTTCATGTTTCACGATTTCTGGGCCAAGATTAACGCTCTCCAGTAATGTTACCTATTGAGCCAAAATAAGCTATTTTGTACAAACAGCAAAAACCACATTTATAAGGCCCATTTTCTCAAAAGTTGCGGTTAGGTACCGGTCAAATTTGCCGGGTGGAATAACCTGCCGGTAAGTCATTTGGTTTTCTCAACGAGACTTACCGGCAGGTTCGCCCGATATCGATAGATTGCTATCGCTGCCATAGTGTGACCAGACAGTGTCAACGAATCAGCTGTGTTTCTTTTGGTTTTCTTAATTCTATTGCTGTTGCTGGTAATCATTTAGCACAAAAAAAATTTTACTTCATCCAGAGCATTTAATAATTAGCCCCCGCCCTGTACGCACTTGCTTTATTTACTGGTTGCTCCGTCTGGGACTATGTCGCCATGTTGGCCATTGTTGTGAAACCGTTCCTGGTGCTGACAGTGCGTGTAGATAGTATTTTCGTTACGGTGCACACGTATCAGCAGTTGGATCACAATCGGAATGCCACATAGACAATTCGTAAGACTATTGGCCTAGTTGATCCTTCGATTTCGTAGACGGCGGGCAGTGAGTTTGCCTGCTTTGCGATTGGTGCCATTTCGAATTTGCCGGCGCGGCGGTCAAGACATTTGCCATTGCGGCGGCTGCCATTCTGCTGGACTTTCTGTTCCAGATCGCCCCATGTCTCTTCCTGTCTTACTGCCTGCCTCCCAATTTCATTTCGTGGATGCAACAAAATCGTTTATTTATTGCCATTGGTTTGGCAATTAACAAAATAAATAATACAAGTGTTCGACACAGCTGTTGTCTATCGAGTGAAAATATCGATAGTTTTATCGAAACTTGCCGGCAGGTTAAAATTTGGCCCCATCATGAGGCTGCGGTTAAAGTTGCCGGCAGGTTTTCGCCAAGACAGCATGAGACACTCAAATTCGGCTAACCTGCCGGTAAGTTAACTAACCGGACATTGAGAAAATGGGCCTAAGCTAGTCAAAGTCGCCCACATTGCGCTTAATGCGCTGTCTGCTTATCGACACGCTTGGACTCAGTTGTTTTAACTCTCTTCAAAGCGAGCTAATTACACTTGTAGTACCTTCTAGAGATAGTTAGTAATTAGCAAAATGAATCGGTTCTCAAGTTATGAGCAAAAAAGTGAACCACAGCCCCCCCGCTACCACCCCTCCCGCCCTAAAAAAATGTTGCCTACTTTTTGGATGGTCACACTAAGGAACGCAGGAACACTGTTAAACATGTTTTTTCATGAGTAACGGGTATATCGAAGTCGGTAAGAGCCGACTTTAACTTATGCTCTCGTTTTAACTTGGCGTGGTCCTCTTTGGTTCTTGTTTGTTGTTTAATGGTCCGTCCATCCTGCTATAGTGGTTTTTACATATATTCTTCATCATTGGTCATCGTCATCCATGGTATTTTATCGCGGTTCAGTATTACAACAAACATGGTTATGCAGTTATCATTGGGCCTTATTTGTGGGCTTGAAAAGTCATTTCTTAGATATTAAACGGTTTTATTTTCATATAGAACCCACAGCTAATTTCTCTGCATTTGACCAGATATTCCCACGACTGGCCCGCAGGTCCGGGACACATTTCGCTATTCACGCCAATGGCCAAGGCTTTCGCCATGAGAGCAATCAGCTTCTCACAAGCCTTTACCGTGTCTGCCTTTGCACGGTTCTTGCTGAACGCTACTCTTTTTTATAAGCGAGTTTCAGTTCATTAACAAATAATAATAGCCACTTACAATCTTACTATAGCTCACTTTATCTTTATGCTAGATAACAGTATTCGTTATATTTGCCCAAAAATTGTAAAAAATTAAAGTTTATATATATTTGCTTTTTATGTATTTAAATCTCAGCATCTCAGCTGCTACATAGCAGCATACGCCACCACAGCTTGCTGTCATTTACTTCGCCCAGCTTAGGTTCCAGTTGTTTATAGTATTTTTCCTTCCGTTGCTTACATAACCGCTTATATGCAATGTTGCTTTTTAAATATTCTTTCCGCAGGTCATCCACACATAAGAGGCTCATTTAATTATAGTACCATAGATTTTTGCTTTTGGGCTCTGTGGGCTTGGCATTAATGAAGTGCTTAGCAGCTGACCTTAACACAATATCCTGCAGCTGGTTTAAGGTTATCGGCTGTTCTTCTCTCTCCCTTTCCTGAAGTGCTTTCACAACTCGTATTTGGTACCCCTTTTTTTGTTTACGCTTAATCCCTTTAAGGTTAACTCTCATGCAAATGGGTTGTTGATCTGACCATTGTTTGCTGTCTACCCTGAAACTTTCAATTATTGGCAATACTTCATGATGCAGTGCAGCAATATCGTTGTTTGAACTCCCCACCGTATTTACGAAAGTAAAGCTTCCTTGTTCATCTCCCGAAATTAAACCAACAAGGCCATTATCGTTGCAGAAATCTATCTATCTCAGGTAAAAATTCCATATTCATTGCATCCTCTTATGTACAGTGGAATTATATTTAAGGTTTTATGACTGTCTCGTAGCTTCAATATATATACACCTTGCAGTTGTATCCCCAGCCAGCATTTCAAGAAATTTTTGATCATATTCGAGTCTTTTTCGACTCCTCTTACTGATTAAAATAGTCACAAGTGCGCTCGTTTTCCGATCCGAAATGACTCTTTCGTCGGGAGAAAATGGTACCCTAGCCGCGACTCTTCCGAAAGAGTCTTTTATGACTTTTCTAAAGGAGTCATTTATGACTTGCCCTTCGAATCATTTTCGAGTCGTATTACCTATCAGTTTCGACTCGGGTCCAAAAACATATGAGATTAAAACCGTAACCGAAACCGTAACCCGTAACCGCTAAAAACACTTTAAAATTTGAAACCGAAACCGTAACCATAACCGAAAAAAATTTTTTTTTTTATAACCGTAACCGTATAACCTTTATTTACATAACCGGTTATCAGAACCGTAACCGAAACAAATATATGGGTTAATTTCGGTTTTTCCTCTACTAGAAAAAATTTCGATTTTCGTACAATGAACATTTTACATACTTATGAGTTTATTTACTAAAATTGGCTGCTTATTTATATACAATGCAATACAATTATGGGCACTTTCATGGATGCATTTTTGTAGGGCTGGAGGTATAAGCAGTGTCGTTTCTTTTGGCATACTGCTATAGCGACAACCAAAAACGCATCGGAAGATTAGAATTAGCACATTAAACCAGAGGCAATATTCATAGCCACGGCCAGCTCCATGGACTGGAGGCGGATTATACTCGCCGGGCGTATTAGTTTAATACGGATTTAAAAGTAGCTGGTAGGTGACGACAACAGCAGCGATGGGAGCAACTACCTCAGTAAACCGGAGGAGACACTACCATAATAGGCTGTGGAGACTGCAAAGGCTTAGAGCTGTTCGTACGTAAGCTGGGGCGGCTACGGAGGTTTTGACTCGAATGGAGTGTATACATTGAGTAAATGACATACCAGCCATTACAACTTTAGAAGCATACCGAAAAAGATCCTGAGCTATGTAAGAATTTAAATGGGCTCTGACAAATTTGTCAGCATCTGAGAAACTAGCTTTAATAATAAGAAAACCTATGCTAGCTATTTATATACATTGCTACTTTGCAACCACTTCTAGCTATTTTTTAATGCCGATCTAGTTTGCTAAGCCCACAAAAAGTTGGCAACACTGTACATAGACAAAACAGATCTTGTCATCTGTGTTTTGGTTCTTGATAGGTTTGGTTGTAAATATTGTTAACATTGTGCGCGATGACAAGGGCTAAATTCATAATTTTACCGGGAACTGTTTTCTTATGATATAGAAAAAACATAACATAAGAAGCAAACAACAAACATAACATAAAGAACATGCAAAAATGTTTGTAAAATAAAATGTTTAGTGTCAGATATTATATACGTTGACCAATGTATATTTATCTAATTAATTAAACTTAGCACGATACTTTTGTGAATGAAGTAGTTTCTTATCTTTTAGTTAAAACTTATAATGTTAAACTTTAAAATAGGCGGAAACAAAGGTGCAAATTCTGTATAAGAAATTGGAGCATTTTAGATTTTCTCAATAAATGAGATTCCAAATGGGGCCGCTTTTGGCTGCAAGATTTGTCAAAGTGATATTTCATACTAATAACCGTAACCGTAACCGAAACCCGAAACAGAATTAGCTTAATAACCGTAACCAGTACCGTAACCGATATCCCACAACCGTAACATAACCGTAACCGGAAAAAGGCGATCGGCCAAAACAGTAACCGTAACCCAAACCGTTATTCGTTCGGGTTTTAATCTCTGGTTTGAATGTTTGGTTGGGATTATTTTAGTAATTTAACAGTTTATTACTCGTTTTAATTTGGCAATTATTAGGGCTTCTCGGATGACTGCATACGTAAACTATATTCAAGGTCGTGGATGTCGCCTGTCTGGTAGCTTTCTTATGTCGTAGAAACCAAGCTTTGCTTGGGAGCGCTTTTGCAAAGTTCTTAGAGCTTTCGCTGGAACTTCTTCGGGGGTCAAAGTCCAATCGGCCAGCTGGCTAGAAAAGTATCTACGGGCAAAATCATATTGTATGACCAGGTCGCAGTACCAGCTTTCTCAAAGCACGACCTAATATTCCAGAAATTGAATCTTACATACGTAGGCTTGAATCCAACGTTTTACTAAATTGCTTTTTCACCGATATGACTTTGCTGCTGAGTTCTTACCATCCCCATCCCATCCACACCCCACGCTACTCGACTGCAACGATCTTACTTGTTTTTTGTAGAGGCGTTGGCAACACCGCTGCAAATTAATTCACAATCTGGTTTGACTTGGCCAACTTTCTTACTTATGTTCTCTATGGCGTTAGGACACTTTTAATTTGACAGCAATTGCGTAGTTATCATCAACCCATTATATCACATTTAATTACATGAAATTCCTTTTCAAATAATTTGAAAGCTAAAATTATGTAAAATCATCATCATAAAACCAAGGCTATTAACAGCAAAACTATAAAAATTCAGCAAAAGTGGCATTTTGAGCAAGTCAGTCAAAATATTTATGGTCAACTTTTAATATAACCACAAAGCTTTCGCACAAAACTGCAGCGGACAAGGCCAAAGGACACATTTATGCTGACGACGGCATGTTAATGATTGGAAAACTTTGGCTTGAATAGTGCCGGGCACAAGTCTGCTGACATAACCACAAACAAAATAAAACAACGATGAAATGAAAAGCATATTTTATATATGTGGCAAGTGACAGAAAGCAATTAAGATGACCAGACCGGAGCAGTAATCGAAAAACAATATATAAAAACATATAAAAATGTCAATTATGAGGCAAAGAGTGTTTGATCTCTTCACCAATTGACACGCAAATACACGCAAAGCACTTTTTCCAGCACGTACGGCAGGTCATAAATTTTTGTGCGAAATCCACTGAAACTGTTCACCTGTCAGCAATACG